>PVHP010020123.1:0-31081 GCA_004024765.1 Zapus hudsonius | reverse complement strand
GTGTCATAAAATTTGTTTAATATCACCATCATTTGCATTTGTATAATTAGTTGTATTGCTTTTATTTGAAGAGAAAACAAATAAAGCTGGTTGAACTGACATACAGTATTTTATGTCAGGCATTACTGAACTGCTTATTCTAATTAGAGTAGAGAAAAGGCATCTGCTTATCAATTCAGTTTTTCTCATCTCATCTAGAAAAACTTATTTCGAATGTAAATTCCCAAAGCCTATTCTGAAGATATTTGTAATTTTTTTCAAAAAACTACCCCACATTTCATTCTATTTTCAAAAGTCATTGAAAGTAAAATAAAACCTTTTTGTATTTATTGAGAATATTCTGTCATTTTTATTTTCTCATGAAATTCTAAAATAGTGGTATAAATTTCAACTCTATATGAAAATGAGTTCTTGCTTGTGAAATCTAGTTTCTATCATTTTAAAGTATGATAATATTTACAGTTGAATTCTGACTCCACATATGGAAATATTTGGTAATTTTTTTAATGTGTTAGGAAAGAAATTCTGCTTCTATATAAGAGGGAGGGGTTAACAGGGTCCACATTGAACCTTCTGCTGCAAAGAGGGAAAACTTGCTATAATGCCCTATGAAACAACTGTGTTCAGGCTTTGGAAGGCAGAGCATGCATGCCCTTGATGCCAAGGAAGGGAAAGGAAACACACAAGGAAGACCTTGAAATCACTCAAGCTTTCTGCCTAGAAGCAATTTCTTGGTTGTTCAGCTAGAGAGGACAGAGAGTTTGGCCATCTTGCTAATTTAAAAAGACAGAATCAGGGTTTGGGAAAGCCACAGCATTGAGAATCTGCAGTACAATGTAAGGAAGAGGATGAGTCCTTGCAAGGCGAGCAGTCTCAGAAATTAACTTGAGAGTTAAGTATTTGAACATGAATCCCCAAGCTCTCAGATTGGAGAATGTCTCACTTTACCAGTCAGAGTTTGGAACGTACATGGAATTAAATAAAGAACTTAGGAGGGTCAGACATGAATGTCAATGGAAATTCCTAGAACAGGAATACTCTACACTCCCTTTGGAAGGAGAAAGATTAAGATCAAGAAGAAGGAAACTTCGGCTGGAGACATGGCTCAGAGCTTAAGGCACTTACCTACAGACTAACGACTTGGGTTTGATTCCCCAGGACTCAGTTATAGCCAGATAAATAAATAAATAAATAAATAATGTTTTTTTTAAAAAAAAACGAAGGAAACTTCACTTGAAGGAACCTGCCTAAACAAAAGTCCACACACCTTAGTGAAAGAGAGAGAGAAAAAAAGAAATACATCATGTCATCATACTTCAATGTGAATAATGTCCAGTTTCTGATAAAATGTGGCCAATTTGGAAAATGTAACACATTATCAGGAGGAAAATTGAGCAATACTGTTACCAAAGACCCAGGTCCAGGTCCAATCTCTAACCCACATGGACTCATGTGGGAAAACCTCTGCTGCACATTTTACGTGCTCTCTGATGACACTCTTGGCCTTTGGCTTGGTGGAAGCTAGTGGTCTGTTAGTCCATTCCAAAGGTGTTACCTAATAGTCAAAGGGATGTTAGGTCAGATGCGGACAAATGATTGACACATGACTATTATGGGACTGAAGATAACACAAAATAATGTTGGGTCTCTGTCAGCAACATTTATTCAATCAGTGTGCCGTTTTCAACATAGATATGGCTTGACCTTCAGTTCAGTAATATTGAGGTGCTGTATTATAAGCGCAAATGAAGCTACTAAAATAATGGGAGAGGGAAGCAGATTTAAGCTTTTTAAAAAATGATGAACATTTTCAAATGTAATGAAAATGTAAACCCAAATCCATAAAGCTTAAGTAAACATTAAAATGACATAAGTTGATTAAAAATCAATGAAAAAATAATATATCATCCAGAATATAGAAACCAATTATATAGAAAAGATTTCACCACAATAATATGCTTAGCACAAAAGGGATGACTTTTTAAAGTTGTTTAAAAAGAAAAAAATTCAACCTATAATTCTGTACCCAAAAAAAGAAATGACATAAATTGCTGAAAAATAAAAGCTGTCCACATAATTACATTTGATTTCCATATCAAGTGAAAATACTCTTCTGAAAAATTGAGATAGATCATATTCTTAAACAAATAAAAGCTGGGAGAAGTCATATTCTCAGATACTCTCGGATTCCCACTGGTCTGAATGTTGAAGAAAATACTGCTGAAGAAAAATGTGTAAGTTTACATTTAAATAAAGAAATTAGAGGTATTAGAAATATCTGCTGGAGAGCTGTCTCAGTAGTTAAAGGTGCTTGCTTGCAACGCCTAATGGCCCAGGTTCAATCCTCTAGTACCCATGTAAAGCCAAAGGCACAAAGTGGTACATGCATCTGGAGTTCCTTTGCAGTGGCCAGAGACACTGACATGCCACTCATTCATTCATTCATTCATTCATTCATTCTCTCATTCTTTCTCTCTCTCCTTGCGAATAAAAATATTTTTTAAACGTGTTGGAAATTAGAAATGTTTTATTATGTAAAACATGATAATGATTTTATTTAAAATTTGTTAGGGGGCTTGCTGTAAATGTGTATATATAAAATGAATAAAATTCAAAATTAACCCAAAAGATGGAAGATAAAATGTGATGCCTTGGAGTTTTTACATTTGATAATGCCAAGTACCTGCTGTGATTATATGTTGTTATCTGAATGAGAACCATTCAGATAACAACAAGCAATCATTTAAGAGTAAACTTACTCTTAAATATTTTCAATCTTTTAAAAAATATTTTATTTATTCATTTTCAAGCAGAGAGAGAGAGAGAGAGAGAGAGAGAGAGAGAGAGAGAGAGAGCACACCAGGGCCACTACCTTGTGGGTCTGGCATATGTGGGTACTGGGGAATTGAACCCAGGCCTTAGGCTCTGGAGGCAAGTGCCTTAACCACTGAGCAATCTCTCCAGCCCAAATATTTTAAAACTAAAAGCAACCACTAAAACCAAACAACATTTAACAAATAGGCCCAACTGTAAGGCTAAAATGAAGGTAGAAAAATAGGAAAGGGGAACAAAGAACAAATAAACAAATATTTTAAAAAATGAAGCACATTTATTTATTGCCAACCATACTGGGTATTATAATAATAAATATAAATGCACTAGACAATAAAAGACAGAAATTATCACACTACAAATGAAAGCACGAGTTAGTTATGTACTGGGTGCAAAAATCTCACTTTAAATGCAGTTTTATGTTTATTTTGTGGTGTAGAAGTGTTTACCAAACAAATTGAAATTGGAGAAAATTTAGACTGCTCACATAAGACACAACTTTTCAATGGCTTTTAGAATGCCTAGTAATTTTTTTTTCTAATGACTGATGTGATTGGATTCAGTGAAGCATGTCACACAGAGACAATACTGAGTTTTCTAGCAAGCACTCTGTCCTTATGTCTACGAGGTTACTGTCGAATTTACCTGTATTCATGTCTGTAACTATGACATATAATATATATATATATAATAACTATGACAAAAATTTTAATTCCTAAGATTTTATTAATTAATAAGGATTTATTATATAAGAACGTTTGAGGTTAAGCATCGCAGAGAAAAATGTATCACTTTTACCTTCTTAGTAATTAGTAAATGTTAATGTAAGCAAAAAAAAATTAGACTTTTATTTTTAAAAAACAATGTAGTCAATTCATTCTGTAAAAGCTATTTTTACTGAAAGGCTTACAAACTCCAGAAGCAGTGAAGTGACGTACTTGAAGTGCATTCCCTTAGGTATAAGGAAAAGTCCTTATCTGAGGCAGATTGAAGGTATACGAACTGTTCCTGGGAAAGGAGAGGTGAGAGAAAGGAGGAGTGACAAGTGTCTCTGCGAACCTTCCCGAAGGCCTCTGATCTGCTCCTGTGTTCCAGGTCATACGGAAAGGAGAGGTGAGCTGCTGTTGGATCTGTACAGCCTGCAAGGAGAACGAATATGAACAGGATGAGTTCACCTGCAGAGCCTGTGACTTGGGGTGGTGGCCCAATTCGGATCTCACAGGTAGGAGCAGCCTAGCTGGAAAACCTTGTGTCTGACCTTTGCCTTTCCTAAGATGCCTGTCATTCATACGTGAGAGCTTTGCTCCTCTCCCCTGACATACAGGGCTCAGTGCTCCTCCCAGACAGGATACACAAGCTCCACTCAGTATCTATGATTTCCTGGAAGATGAATTTCATTTAAATCTAAATATGAGAACTGGCATGGGGTAAGATATTTTGCTACAGAGTTATTTTTTGGGCTTCCTTTTTAACATTGTGCTCAAAGGAGTTTCTAGCTCACTGAATTCATGTATTTTTAATATATTTTATTAATTGATTTGCAAGGAGAGATAGAAGAGAGACAGGTAGAGAAAGAGAATCGGCACACCATGGCTTCTATCCACTGCAGGCAAACTCCAGATGCATGTGCCACTTTGTGCATCTGGCTTTAACTGAGTCCCAAGTCATTAGGTTTTGTCATCAAGGGCCTTAAGGTCTGAGCCATCACTACAGCCCCAAATTCATATTTCAAACCATTTCTTGAACATCTACTATGTGTGTGTCACTATAATAGGTCCTAAAGATACCGAAGTGAGACATAATCCTAACTTTTCTTTTTTTCCCTACTTTTTAAAATATGTGTTTTGAGGCAGAGTCTCACTCTGTAGTCCTGGCTAGCCTTGAACTTGTGGTAATCCTCCTTCCTCGGTCTCCCAGGTGCCGGGATGACAGGTGTGGGGCTCAAGGCCTGGCTATCATCCTAGCTTTTATTTTGCTTAGAATCTTTCAGGGAAGAAACTGGAACAAAAATATAACCATTACTATAAAAGACATTCTAGGGACTGAAGAGGTGACTCAGTGGGTAAGTGCTCAAGTCCATAGTTCCTGTATAAACATCTGAAAACAACACACTGTGTAGTCAGTAAGAGACTTCTTCTCAAGGAAACAATTGGGTAAGCGATGGAAGAGGGCCTCCAGATGTTCTCATTTCGGCTCTGCACACATGCATATTTGTCGTAGTCACACGCCGCTGGGATGAATCTCCAAACCAGGCATGATTATGGGGAGGAAAAGTATTTATTGAACAGATCCAGGGGAAGTTAAGGAAAAATCCCAGACCAGGTTCAGGCTTTTCTTTTGCTATCTATCCCTAGTTTCTAGTTTGCATCCAAACTAGAAAGGGCCAGTCCCCAGGAGGCTGAGCAGTTCTGCATTTTGTGAATTACAGTGTGCTACAGTGTGCTTGCTGGCTGGTTTTGGAGGTGCTGTTTCTCTCTCTGCTTGCTTCTGTGAAAGCAGGGCCATCCTTTCCTCTAGCCAGAAGCCTGGAGACAATTAACAATTTAATAAACACAATTATAATAAATTCTATTGGGGGACATTATTCAAACTACCACAATATTCCACACACAGCACACATCCATCATACATGCACATGTGGAAAAAAGGAGAAATACGTATACTCTAAAGCTTTTTAGGCAAACACGATGAAAGGGATTCTAGAAAGTAGAACATGGATGGATTGAAAGTTTATAATAGGCTTGTGGGAAACCATGGAGAAGGGACTGTGGTTTGGTCATTGTATATCTGAAGTAGAGAGAAATGAGTCATAGGACACTGGTGGTGGTGGCCAGTGATTTTTCATGATATGACCTATGTCATCATCATGATGCCTGTTTCCAAAGGATGGACCTGACGACAGTGTGGAGAGAGGACCAGAGGAGAGGTGTTGATCCCATGGAGGCATTTGGAAGGGCAGCTGAAGTTAGAATAAAGAGGGGTAAATGAATAGCAGAGATAATTCAGCATTAGAACCAATGGAGCTGTAAGGGATGGTTATGCAAGCTTACAACTTCCTCAGAGCAATGTTGATCTATAAGAATGTTGCTTCTGACAGCCCTTGGTATGAGCTCATAAATGACAGAAGTTTCAGAAATATTTGTATAAAGTTTGAGTCATAAAGCTCTAGGAAATTTGTCACTCAAGTACTGATAGACTTTATAAAGTAACCCCCTCATCTTAGAAAGGGGAAGTAGAAAAAGCCTAGGGACATGAGGCTATATGCCTGAGTCAGGGACACGTTCAAAACAGAACCCAGGGCACTAACTCCTGATCCCATGCCTCCCTGGGTAGTGGAAAACCTTCAGAAAAACAGGCAGTCCTGCTGGTTGCTAACTTTTTGTACTTAATCCTAAATAAGAATGTGGTTTGTTTAAAACGTATTTTTCAAAAGCCGTTAGTAAGTAGAACCAGGTCACATAGCTATATTTATACTTAAGAGGAACTTCTTTGCGAGATGTTAACCTTGTTTGAAACAAACTGAGTATCAGAAAACTTAGCATATAACACAAACATGCTTTTAAAAATTTGTGTGCATGTGTGTGTGTGCATGTGTGTGTGCATATGTGTGTGCATGTGTGTGCATGTGTGTATGTGTGTGTGCATGTGTGTGCATGTGTGTGCGTGTGTGTGCGTGTGTGTGTGTGTGTGTGTGTGTGTGTGTGTGTGTGTGTAGGGGTGCATGCTATGGAACACGTGGTGTTCTGGGCTCTCCATCCATCCACCTTCTTTGAGACAGGGCCTTTTGTCATTGTTTTTGCCACTGTGAACACCAGTCTTGCTGGCCTGGAGCTTTGGCTTTCTCCTGGCTCCATTATTCTTTGCAGTAGGGTGTTGGGATCACAGATACACGACACTCTGCCTCTGAAAGGCCATTCTTTTAAGAACAAAAAATGACGTGGGAATATTTTTGAGGGCATTAACTGCACATTCATCATTTTATTCTTTAGCTTAAAAACTAGTTTTCCAGCTTCCATGTTCCTGCAAGTTACTGAGGAAGCACTCACCTCCAGAGAGATTCATCCTCCAGTTCTGGTGTGGAAAGAGAAGAGAGGAGGCAACCTGTCTGCCCTGCCTGCTGAGAAATGCTGTTCTCAGGCTAGAGCCTGTGCTTTGAATAGAATAGTGGTGGAGTGATCGGTGCTTATTAAATTGAGAAAGTTAGAAAGCAAAGACTCATCCAGGTCCATCCAGACCAGTGCAGTGTGGATCAAGGGTTTTCCTCTGAGAACCCAGTGGTCTCCACGCTACTATTTGTCCCATGATCCACGCACTAAACAGACAGGGGAAGGTGTCTCCAGTCTCCTTCTGGACTGTGCCTCCCTCAAGCTCATAGGCTTTCTCTTTCTGACCTTTGTGTTCCGATCAGGTTCCAGAAGGGGCCATTGTGTTTGAGAACTGGGGTTGACTTAGCAAGTAATCCTGCTCCTATTTGAGATCACAGCTGACTGGAAAAAGACATCAAGGCCAAAGCTATTTCTTTCTAGGGTTGATCTTAAAAGTCAGACATACTGGCTTTGAGGTACAAGAGATTTTTTCTCTTGTCTACACTCTTAAGCTTTCCCAAACTTTACCAAATGCTCTACTTCACAGGAGTTAGAGCTTATCTCACACATGAGAAAAAAACTGATGTTTTAAAACATTAAAATATTTTTACATGAAAGATGTGATATGTTGTAATAATAGAACATAAATTTTTTTTTTTTTGGTTTTTTGAGGTAGGGTTTTGCTCTAGTCCGTGCTGACCTATGGTCTCTCTGTGATCCATGCCCATCTTAAAAAGAATTTTTTTGAGATCCAATCTTTCTATAGAGCCCAAGTTATCCTCGATCTTACCATGTAGGCTTGACTCAAGACCCTCCTGTCTCAGCTTTATGAGTGCTGGCTTTTATAGGTGGTGGGATTATGATACCATCCACATTATACCATGTACAATGGAATTCAAAGTTGCATATTTTATTCTCTGGAGATCTTCTATTGTGAGTGTATTGCCTACTTGTTGCTAAATGTTTACTCTGTGACCATGAATAGGTAAACAGCAATACAATGAGACTTCTAAAGATGTATTCTCTGGTGGTGACCTATCACACATTAAACATTCATATGAGTTGAGATGGGCACAGCTCCCACCGCCTTTGGCCGCTCCAACCAGCAGCCCTTGGATCACATATCCAGACTGTTTTGCAACTATTACCTTTAGTCACTTCAGGACATACATGTCTCATGCTAATTTAAATTCTCTTCTAATGACACCCATTGTCTCAGCATTGTTTTTAATCTCAAACACGAAAGGACAATTAGATCCCATTTGACATTTAGTCATTTCCATCTCAAGCACAGAGCAGGGGCAACGGGGTGTTGTTGTTATGGCAGCTGGCACAGAAGGCCAAATATCAATAGAAATATTTAGAAAAGTAAAGCATTGCTTTGATGGACAGGTTTTACTTTCATGAGTGAGGGCTTTTTTCTTTTATTTTAACTAAAAAGAGAAGTCATTGTTTGAGAGATCTTTTTTTTCCTGAAGGTAAAGTGGGTTAAAAATGTATTTAAATAACCATTATAGGTAGCTGCTATTTTTATTGTGAAGCTACTCATCTGAGTGAATGAACATGGCTTTAATGATTTTACATTTTTCATTACCATATGTTTTTTGACTATGAAGAGAAGTTGGTATATTTCTCAGAGGAGATGCTTCTGGAAGCTTTTAAGATTTTCATGTTTTCTTCTTAGGAATGCATGTTTTAATTCTAGAATAAATTTCATGCTTCATTTCTTGTGATTCATAAACATAGCTCTTTTCCGTGATGCTATGTAATGTGACAGTAGTTTAATAATTCATGGTCCAATTGTAAGCAATGTAATGATACTTTTAAAAATATCAAATCATATAAGATTTCTCAAAATGGTAGACTGCACTGTCTTCTCATTAAAAAATATATAGAAACTTAACCTTATTTACTCCATTCCAATAATCACTATTACCTTTCACACTGCTAATTATTTATTTAAATCTACAATTTAGCCTGCCCACTGCTCATTTTGTGCTAGATACTTTTGGAGAAATAAGAAAGCAGATAATAATTTTCATATGAAATTAGATAGCTAGGCAGTTGATCATAAGTCCTTCTATAAGGATTTGTGCAAAATGTCATATGAAAATGGAGAAAGAAGCAATTTTTTTTTCTTTGAGGAAATAAGCCTTCACAACGGAAGGAACATTTAAGCTGTATATTGAATTATAAATAGAAATTCACCTAGCAGATAATTGATATTAATAAAATAACTAAGGGAAATATTTTGATGAAGACATATCATCATGAAGTATTATTGTAAATGTTATGAATTGCCCTAAGACACTGGGTAAAATAGTTTTTGCCTTTCATTCCTTCTTGATTCATGTTGCATTTGACTTGACCCAGTTAGAAAGAAATATATGAGATTACATTTTAGCCTTTTCTAATACATCTGGATATTACAAGATACCAAAGACTTTACTTTTTTGGATAAATTTGATTTTGAGAGAGAGAGAGAGAGAGAGAGAGAGAGAGAGAGAGAGAGAGAGAGAGAGAGAGAGAGAGAGACGCCCCTGGTCCTCAGAATTATTTATTACCATTTCTTTGATTTTTCCCAGTCATTTGTTGTCAGCTTAAAAGAAACTGATTTCTGTGGTGGCTCTGTGTTCTCTAATTACTGTAACCATGGACACTAGCCAAACCTTCAAGTTCTCAGAGCTTCGGATGTAGTATGCACAACTCTCATAATGTCTTTCTTCCTGTCTCAGAATCAAGTAGATTTGGGATCCTACTAAAAACCAATGGTTTTCAGTCCTTACTTCTCTCTCACCTGGAGATATCCCCAGATTCCCAGGGGGTTGATAACTTTTTTATACCCCTCACATCTCATTATCTTACATATGTAGGCAACTTGAACTTTAGAGCTAATTCCATCAGGATCTTGGCAAAGCAATTGCTTTTCAAATTTAGAATGTCTAAAGAGAGTAGGAAAGTCAAGCAAAAGAAAAGGCCAAACTTCACGAATCCTATTAAAAAGATAAATTATCATTTCCAGTCCCTAGAGGATTCTGTTTCAGACGAGTCTGGGTTGACATTGAAGAGCCGGCTTCCATGTATGGAAAGAGTCCAGCGTCTCCCCATGAGAAAGCACTCCAAGTGGAGTTGCAGATATGTGCTGGGTTTTGTCATGACAGGCAGCTACTGTTATTGCACAGGAATGTCTTCTAGACACAGGCCTTTTTCTTGACATATACAAGGTACATAGCTCAAGACAGGTATTTTTCAGCCAGACGTGGGCAATTTTATGATTATCTGTGGACATGCCTAAGATCTGTCTTTGAATTTTGACTATGTTATAGGAACTGGGTTTTGAACTATGCAGAGTTTGAAATTTCAATAGTGACAGCCAGTGAAATCCATCAATGAACCAACTTACTAATTTTTCTTGGCACAACCAATTCAACAGGGTGACTTGGCTTCATGGTTTCAGGGTGACAGAAAGACTCCACTGGGAATTTCCGCCTAGAGCAGTTGGAAGCAAAACTAGTATTCATCAGGCAGCTTGGAAGTTCACTCTCTCTATGCAGCCTATTTGTGGATGAATAACAACGTGCACCTGTTTCTCTGTTGATTTCTTGGTGCTGATTTGCATTCGTTTTGCTGCAATATACATTTTGCCTTTAAATGAAATGTGATATGAGTATGATCTGTGAGTCTTCTGATTCCGTTCAAATTTCTGAAACCATGCTATTCTTGCAATATGCAAAACATATTGGAAATGTTCGTGTCACGTATCTGTACATCATTTCTCAAACTATCTCAACTAACAATAGCTGGCGATAATTAAGTTACTAAATTAGAGCACTGGCTGTCAGTCAAAATCTAGGCTTAGGCAGATTGCTTTACTAGTGAGGGAAAGAGGGAAGATGGACTCAGATTTGTCAAGACAGCAAGAAAAAAATGCATGGACAAGCGAGCATGTCCAGAAGCATGATATGTACAATAATGTCATGTGTGGTTAATGAGTGTGTTCTAAAAGTCCTTAGGTTAGCAATGACTTTGACGGGGCCTTTGGTTTCTAGGAGATTTCCACAGAATCACAGTATAAAATCATGAATCTCTGCAGTATGCAGTGATCATTAAGGTTCTCTTTCATTTTTCAAAGGAATGGGGAAGGATGAAGATAGCCTTATAAAATTTAAATTCATGACTAAAAGCTCCAGTGAAAAATTTCCCATACCACTGAACTTATCAATTGGAATGTTCTAGCTAAAACATCCAAAGTCAGAGCCTGTTTTAGCCATTGTGAGGATTGTGTCTTTCCAAGATGGGAATGCATCAGTCTCTTCAGGAAATAAATACAAGATTTGACCTCATAAAGAATGACAGCTGTGTGTTTGCTTAGAGAAGCTGAATGGATTCTTTCATGTCCTTCAGTGCTCCACTTTCACAATGTTTCAGATAAAATGTATAAATTAAGTGTAAACTGGCCACCTCCCCGCTACTCTGAAAATGCTTTTCCATTAACATTTAATTTGGTGGCCAGTTTGTCTCTCTTGAAATAAAGAGTTTCATTTTCCATGAGGACTGTATCCACTGTCTATCTGGTGTTACCAAATTACCACTCTGGGTTTGCTAGTATTACTGTAAGTGAATTCTATGTGACCAATGAGTCATCCGAGAGGACACCAGCCATCAGTGTGTAGCTCTTCTCCCTTGACTTAGCATTGATTTTATAATGCTCTCTGAACTGTTCAATATTTTTTGTCAATTTGAAGAAATTTCCCTTTTCATTTTTACTAACACAGTGAACTAGTAAGCCATGATATAGCATTTGAATATTCAGATTTCTGTTCTGACCAGGCACACTTCTTCAATGATATAAACTTAACCCAGAGATTCTCCTTCATTGATTAAAATTTGTAAAGTTGGTCTCTTATAATACAAAATAGGAAGGAGGGGCTGGATAGATGGCTCAGCAGTTAAAACCACTTGCTTGCAAAGCCTAATGGCCCAGATTTGATTGACCAGCATCCATGTAAAGCCAAATTCACAAAGTGCTGATTACATCTGGAGTTTGTTTGCAGTGACAAGAAGCTCTGATATACCGATTCTATCTTTCTCTTTCTCTTTCTCTTTCTCTTTCTCTTTCTCTTTCTCTTTCTCTTTCTCTTTCTTTCTCTTTCTCTTTCTCTTTCTCTTTCTCTTTCTTTCTCTTTCTCTCTCTCTATCTTTCTCCTCTGTTTCTCTCTCACACATAAATAAAAATATGAAAAAGAAAAGGGACGGCGATATGGCATTGATACATAATTAGTTAATTAAGTAGTAGACACTATTGGGCAGTTCATGTTAGTAAGATATTTTCCATGTGACAGCATTAGATTTAAAGCCCTAGAACAAAGCCTAAAGGTATTTTGAGTCATTTAATTTATGTCTGCAATTGCTTTAAGGCAATGGTTCTAAGCACTGTGTGTTGAATGTCTGAGTTAGGTTTATTGTGTGAATGAATTATATCTTGCTATAGAACAAATTAAACTCTGGCTTTCTTTTAAAATGGCACATATTTATTATCTCACATGGGTGAGGAAAGTAAAGTCAGTCTTTGCTGTCTTCACTAAAGCTAAGGACGGTGTCTCATTGGCTGGCCTGACAGGGGAAGACACTGTCAAACCCATTCCCTGTGGACATTGGCAGGAAGTAATCCTCACAGGTGATTGGACTGAGGATGCTGCAATATGCAGGGGATTGGGTAGGAACCTACCTTAGGTCTCTGTCATGTGAATCTCAATAACAAAACAAGGTATTTCCTCATGCACAGGCAGAGAGAGTCTGCTAACAAGATAGAAATCATGGTCTTAGGGATTCTAAACTTGGATGTGGCAGCCCATCAACTTTTCTGTATTCTGTAGAATGAAAGCAAGTTACTGGCACTTGTCATCGGAGGATGGGATTATAGAAGGACATAAGTATTTGGATGTGGGGATCATTGGGCATCATCTTAGAAGCCTCCTTCTATAGGGGGAAACATTCTTCTATAGAAGATACAATCTTTTCATGTTTCAACAGAAAGATTCATGGTAATTCATATATCTATGATGATCCAGTCCTTAATTCTGTGAGATTTGTTGTCCATAGGGATTCTGGAACAACAGCAATTTCTTGAATTGCACCTTTTGTAGGCATTTTCACACGTAGGGATCTAGAGAAAATCTAATTTGAACATGTGTAGTAAATATGGTACAGTTTTTGTTAAAAAAAAAACTGATTCATCTATGGGCTTTGCCAAAGTTAAAAAAAGAAATTTATTTCTAATAATTAGTTCAATTATCAATTACAGATTGGGGCATAGGATTGTTTTCACTGTGAGAATAGTTTTAATTAAACTAAGATATCCGATGTCCTATTAATACCTAGAAGAAAATTCTGCGTCCTTCATGAGTTTGGAAGAATAGGAATTCTTAGGTAACAAAGTCTCCCATGGAATTAGGTCAATGGGTAGATTTAGGAGAGATTGTCCTGATTTTTAGCCAAGTTTTCTCTTTCTTTTGCTTCCTACTTACCTTTCCTACCTTCTTTTACTTCCTTCCTCCTTCTCTTTCTTTCTTTCTTTCTCTCTTCTTTCTTTCTAGAAGAGGTATAGACTTAGGCAAACACCTGTTATATATAAGAAGAGGAGGCCACTAAAGTCTGAGGACTGTGTTCTTTATGAAAAGAATCTTAGATTCCCAAAGCAAAAAAAAAAAAAAAAGTTAGGAAGGTAGCACAGAATTGCCAAATAAAGTGATATTCTACTGACAGAAAACCTAAGAAGTAACTTACCAAAGATTTGAAGAATGAACAAAAACTTTTTTTGTAAACTGATCAACAATTTAACAACTTCTAAACATTTGCACCCAGGGACAGCTTGGATTCGATGTTTCCTGGATATGTGTCTTTGTCTGTGGTAGTTTGAATGGATGTTCCCCCAATAGATTCAGAATTTTATTAAAGGCTTTTCTCAAGCTGCCTGGCTGGAGGAGGTGTTACCTTGGGTGGATCCTAGAGTCCAGGCCTATGTTGTTTCAGGAGGCATGTCTGGGATTCCAGCTATATTTATGCAGACAGCAGTCTGAGCTCTGCCTGGAGTTCCTGTGATTTGGCTGCTTAGGTGTGATTGGTTTCAGAGTTGATGGTGGCAGTTTTCTCTCTGTGTGGATCTGTCAGCTTCAAATAAATCCCTTCTTCCTTCCATACACTGTGCCTGGTTTGGAGGTTCACCCCAACAATGTGAGCTGCCTAGGACACCATCTGATCTCAAAGGCATCCTTCCTTCAACATTCAACAGGGAAAGAAAATTCAGTTCAAAATCAAACCAAGCAAAAAACTTCACATGAAGTCAGACTGTAGACACAGGGAAACAGTAGGAAAATCAATGAAAGTAACACAAGATTAAGCAGATTATATAAAAGATTATTTAACAAATTGTATCTCTAGAGCAAAATGTTTATTTGCTTTATAAAAAATATGTCCAATTATCAAATAGTGTGCCTCAAACCCAGTTTGAAACAGTATAAACATAGGTCTAATTACTTTATATAAATATCTAATTTCAGTGACCTTATACAAAGACCTATACAATTACATAATTTTAGATAACTAAATAAATAAGAATTAAGGAAAACTGCCAGAACTGGAACATCGTTGAGACTAAGTCATCGGTATTATATGGAAATGAGAGCTTGGGCCTGAAAGACCAGTTCTGAGGGGTTTGGGAGAGCTGACTGTTGGATATGGGCTGGAGGAGTGCCCAGTGAACTAACCTGTTATCACAGCACCACGCGTAGTTTTTCCAAATGAAGCTTTTCAAAGAAATCTTGGTGAAATCTCTAAACACATGAAAGATAATGAGAACAAGTAATGTCGGTGTTCTGTGTCTCCTGACTGTATCTGTGGTGTCAATATACCACAGAGAGAAAAAAAATAATGTAAAGTCTCAATGTTGCCAACATGTGTTATGTAATTAGTTCGATAATACTTGGATGGCTGCGTGTGCACTCAACCTATACAGATCTCATTATTCCCAAACAGTGCAGTGCAATAGATCCACAACATTTCCATTGCATATGGTATCATAAGCAATCTAGAGATCATTTAAAGCTCATAGGAGGATGTTGTAGGTTATTTACAAATATTATACCATTCTAGGTAAGGAGTATGAGGATTTGCAAGATTTTTATCAGCAAAGATGCTGAATTATTTCCCCATGGATATTGGAGCAAACCTGTATGGGAATTAAAAAAAAAGAGCACGCAGAAAACAAGCATAAAAACTTAATTTATTTCTTACTACAGTAAATTTTCAGTAAATTTACAGATAAATTTTCTCTCAGTAGAAGTCAGAGCACCTATAAGGGGTTGTTGGAAAGGTGTTGGGGTCCAGGGATGGATAAACTTTCAGAGCATAAACTGGTTGATATCATTTGTACATATATGATGTTTATGTGAGAATGTTGATGGCTGATTGACATTCATTTGTTGAAATGAGTGTGTTCCCAGCTGGGTGAACACCAGAAGCAAGAACTAACATTCATTGGTTGATGTGAAAAAAAAATTATCAAAGTGAGTTGGTGTCCATTGACTGAACAGGCTTGAAGCTGGTTCTGCTGTTTCCTTGCTGTCAGAGCAACAGAGCAATGCAACTGCCCCTAAATTTATTGAAATGACTCTAGTATCACAATTTGGGAAATACTGGCACAGACCAAACACAGATTCGGGTGAAGGCCTTTTCTCCAGAGCATCATGACATTTTCTTTCACTCTGAAGCATAAAGCAGACTTTATTCTCCATATAGAGGGAAAACACAAGTGAAGCAATTAGGAACAGAATGTCAGTCTCTCAAGAGATGGGCGAGGATTAGTTCATTTCTTCTTTGGTATGTCTATTAGGGATAGTAACTCAGAAGTCTCCAAATACCACACTCGTGTCATTTTAGGTAAGTAATATAGAATTGTATGGTAAAAAAGAGAATACAGATTCTTTTACACATTTAAATTAAATTAATGTATTAAATACTGTGATGGTCAAAATTTATCTATGAACTATAAGTGCCTATGGAAAATGTCTGAATAATTTTTTAAAAAATATTGTAAAATCAGCCGGGCGTGGTGGCGCATGCCTTTAATCCCTGCACTTGGGAGGCAGAGGTAGGAGGATCACCATGAGTTCGAGGCCACCCTGAGACTACATAGTGAATTCCAGGTCAGCCTGGGCTGGAGTGAGACCCTACCTCGGGAAAAAAAAATATATTGTAAAATCAATTTACTTCTTACTAACATATTCTGTTATCCCTTCCTACATTGTAAACACTTTTTCATTTTTTGTTTTTCTGATAACATAGAATTAAATCCCACCTATAATGTGACAACCATGGGTGTTGAAAGAAAAGATACCTTATGGGAAAGTTTAAGTATATCACAGGGGTGTAATAAAATTAAACTTGGTGTTATGTTTATCCTGGGAAGACAATGGAGCATCTCTAAATAATAAGGACTGGTTTTGTTTTGTTTTGTTTTGTTTTAAGGGTAAAATAACACAAATCACAGTGCCGGATGTGAATCTAGCTGTGTCTTTGGTAATTCTAAGCAGTGTCATGATGGCTCAGTGGGAATTTGAGATTTTTTTTTTTATTGTCCATAATGAGTCACATTGTTTAGTGGGCCAACAATGAGTTGTTATCCCCAATTCCTCATTGCCCCCCTTCCCCATCCCGAGTCAGCTGGATGTCCTCTTCCGTGGGTCATCTGGATCAGTCTTTGTGGTAGGGGACCATGGATAGCCTAGTTTTCAGCCAGGTTCTCCTGACCCAAGTGTGTTGTTACTGAAGGGTGCCATGCCTCTGAAATTCTCCCCCACCACAGCTTTCACAATCTTTCTGCCCCCTCTTCCGCTCAGTTCCCTGAGTTGTGGTGGGTGAGTATTAAGGATGCTTTAATGTTGTGAGCTTAGGGGTTTTTGTGTCGAGAATCATTGGTTTCTGTCTCACTGGCTTATCCTGTGTTGATTGAATGGCTGTGGCTGTGGGTCCCTTGTTCATCCAATCATTCTCTGCGGGGTTCCGTATGGATCCTCCACCATATGACTGTGGTTGCTCATCTCTTGGTTTTTCTCATCCCAGGCTGTGAGCCGATTCCTGTGCGCTATTTGGAGTGGAGCAACATTGAATCCATCATTGCCATCGCCTTTTCTTGTCTGGGCATCCTGGTCACCTTATTTGTCACCCTTATCTTCGTACTATACCGGGACACACCTGTGGTCAAGTCCTCCAGTCGAGAACTCTGCTATATCATCCTGGCTGGCATCTTCCTGGGCTACGTGTGCCCTTTTACTCTCATCGCCAAACCCACCACCACCTCCTGCTACCTGCAGCGCCTCCTGGTCGGCCTCTCTTCGGCCATGTGCTATTCTGCTTTAGTGACAAAAACCAACCGCATCGCCCGCATCCTGGCTGGCAGCAAGAAGAAGATATGTACCCGCAAGCCCAGGTTCATGAGTGCCTGGGCACAGGTGATCATCGCCTCCATCCTGATTAGTGTGCAGCTAACACTGGTGGTCACCTTGATCATCATGGAACCACCCATGCCCATTCTCTCCTACCCCAGTATCAAGGAAGTCTACCTGATCTGCAATACCAGCAACCTGGGTGTGGTGGCCCCCGTGGGCTACAATGGTCTCCTCATCATGAGCTGTACCTACTACGCCTTCAAGACCCGCAACGTGCCAGCCAACTTCAACGAGGCCAAGTACATCGCCTTCACCATGTATACCACCTGCATCATCTGGCTGGCCTTCGTGCCCATTTACTTTGGCAGCAACTACAAGATCATCACCACCTGCTTCGCAGTCAGCCTCAGTGTGACGGTGGCCCTGGGCTGCATGTTCACTCCCAAGATGTACATCATCATTGCCAAGCCCGAGAGGAATGTCCGCAGTGCCTTCACCACCTCCGATGTCGTCCGCATGCACGTCGGTGATGGCAAACTTCCCTGTCGCTCCAATACCTTCCTCAACATCTTCCGAAGGAAGAAGCCGGGGGCAGGGAATGCCAAGTGAGTGGTCCACTCTGGAGGTCTTGGTCTCCTCTCTCTCTCTCTCTCTCTCTCTCTCTCTCTCTCTCTCTCTCTTTTTCTCTCTCTCTCTCCCTCTCACCCTCTCTCTGTCTCTCTCCCTCTCACCCTCTCTCCCTCTCTCTCCCCTTTCTCTCTCTCCTCTCTCTGTCTCTCCACCCTTCTGTCCCTCTCTTCTTTCCCCCCTTTTGTCTAATTCGTCTGAAATGTTTATCCTTTCCTTCCACTTCCTCAAAGCTTTTCAAATCTCACATCCTCTTGTGGTGAGAATAACTACAAGCTCTCGTTGTTTTTACCCCATTGACACAGTTAAGAACCAAGAAGCAACTGTGAGCCAAGAGTATATATATTTTTCTCTAGAAGCTCAAACTGCAATCTTCAGGGAGTCATTCCTTTGATGTAGTTTCTCCCTTTTTTGGGCCTTCTGGGTTCTGGGTCAGAAATGCAAGCGCTGGTTCTAATTTCAAGGTTAGGCTGTGGTTGAAGATAGCTTCTGATTTAGTTTTATCCTGAAACTACACATCATTATTCACCTGGGGAGGAGGGCAAGAAACTAAACACTTTGGAGAAATTGCCATTTCAAAATTTGATTGCAACCGAGCACCAAGCGTGTCCTGAAATAATGTCCCTGAAGCAACTACCTTATCATGGCTCTTTTACTTATTAAACTTTAATGCATATTGTAATAAAGATGTTCCACAGAGTTACACATGAATTGGGCTATCTCTACTTCAAGGTCATGATCAAAATGGTTTCTAAAGTCACAAAGCAGAACATAAATAAGGAACCAGATAAAAGTGACAAGCTTTAAACTTGGATATCAAAGTCAAGGTGATTTAGGTTATGGTAAGTCTTTGGAGTAATAAAGTTCGCATAATAAATATTTTCCTATTTTTTTCCACTTCTGTGTTAAGAAGCAGAAGTTGAAATTTTTACAAATGACATCATACTGAGATCTATGAAAATGAATTTTATGTGCTACTTACAATTTTTAAAATGACATGGACACTTGACTTTCTTAAGGTAATTGAATTTTCCAAGAAGGAAACAATTTTCCCATTAGCAGGATTAAATTTTCTCTATGAGATGGATGTTAAAACAATTTTATAATTTTAATAGTACCAGTTATATCATATGTATCATTTTGTAACTATTCTATCTACATCCAAATCAATGAATGTCATTTTTTTCTACCTTTTAATTGAGCAAAATAAGTTTATATACATTTGTATACCTTTTAATTATAATTCTCCTTAGGTTTTCTTTGCCTGCTTCTTAAATTGGTATCAAATTCATTATCTTAGAATACCAAAAGTCTACATACATTAGAATCTTTACTTGCCAAACAGAAAGATAAGCATCTCTTATAGAAATCATATAATTTGTGGTTGTGGGTGAAGGTGTCTTTGGAAGACGTTATATCTTTGTAAGCTATAATGGTATCCTTAAGTTTTGTAAACATTATAACAAAGCAAATAGCTTATGCTTAGTTCTTGGTGAATTCCAAGTTCAATTTCAAATTCTTTATAAGGTGTGTATCATAAAAGTTGCTCAGCAATTTTTTTTCTTCTTACCATGATTTCTTCTTCTAAACAATGTCTCACCCCACTTTAGTAGTGACCCTGTCCTGGTAGGGAGTTTCTAGCAAACTTGAAAGCAAAATATCAGTACCATGACATGAATTTAAAAAGAAGAGTATTAGTCACAATGTGCAGATGTAAGGTGGCATCCCAGCAATTTTGTTAGGAAAGAAGAAATGAGGAAAAGCAAAGTGTAATAAAAGAAGGCCTTCTTTGCATGGGAATGTCTACAGAAAGTGAGAAATGCCCTCTGTTGCATGACATAATGTCAAAATGATTCCATTTCACTATCCACCTGTTATCTCTGTGTATCTGCCTTTATTTTGTTTTGTAAGAAAATTCCCTGATTTTTGCTCATGAGTCATTCATGAAAGCTGTGTTTCTGAGATCTTCTAGGATTAAACTCCCTTGTGCTGGTGTCCAGGCATATGTATCTTTAAACGCACTCCCAGTGATTTTGTGGATGGATGGGGGACACCTGTTCCAGAGAACCATGACTAAAGAGTCAGCACCTGCTGTTAGGATGAGACGGAACCTATATTCATTACTTTCTAACTGCCAAGACAAAATACCTGACAGAAATCAGTTTAATGAAGGAAGGGATAATTTTTGGCTTATAGTTCCAGAGGCTAGAGTTTATCGTGATGACAGGAGCATGATTTCCTCCTATTAGTGGGGAGGAAGGAGAGAGGGGGGAGAGAATAATTGGCAAGCAAGGCTTGGATATATCAACTCAAGTCCACTTTCCGGGGACATCAGGACACACTTCCTCTGGCAGGGCTCCATCTCTTAAGATTTCATAACTTTCTCAAAGTATTCGAACACATGAGTCTATGAGGGATATTTTACATTCAAACCATTACAGAACCATTTGACATTATATTGGTGATGCTTGGCATTTCTCAAGTTGCCAGACATTGTTGAACATTTGGACCTCTTTCCCACACTCCTACTGCTTTCCTTATAATTTGAAAAAGATCCCTTCAAGATTATGAATTTAGAGTTTGATTTCATTTGGAATTTTGCATTGGAGAGAGCAATCGGCTTAGTCTGAGTTAATTGAGCTGGTTGTCTTAGAAGTAGTTCCTTTACTATATTAACTATCAGCTATAATTTACTAAGCATTATCAGATTGCTTTGTTGATAAATTTAGTTCTAATTGATAATTATAAGATGCAGCTTGCTTAGCACAATTTGTAGTTTCTTCAATATGCTTCCATGTAAATGAGCTGACCCAGAGAGGGTGTCTGGGGCCAACTCCTGTGGAAAACAATCATCTGTTTATTTATTTAGATTTCTCATTTCTTCTGCTATTGCAACTCTCCAGCACACTATAATTTTAAAATATAACAATAATAACACTGCTTAATTTTTACCATTTTATTGCCCTTTTGTTTTCTTGCTTTGCCTCCAATGTTACAAAACCACAAACAATCTAATATGTTTTGCAGCCAATAAAAAAAATATAGCAGAGTTTTGCCAACCAAAGCAAGGGGTTGAAAACTCCAGAGAGCACATCACCGTGAGTTTATTGTCATTCTGAATGCGCAGTTCCACGCTGATGGTGCAATGAGGGTGTTCAGCAGCCTGCATATGCAGCTATAAACACAAAGCAGATGCTACAATGAACCTCTTCCAACTGATCTATCTGGTGGGAAATTTTTCTGAGGAGTCTCAAGACTTGGTGATGTTCCTGTAGCAGTTTGTCTTATATCCATGGGAGAGGTGATGTGGCATGGCTGGCTGTCGTCCTTTAACCCTTTGCTTGCATAAGTGTGTGCAAAACTAAACGAAAACCACAGGAAGAGTATCAGATTGATAATAGAAGCATTATTAAAGCATAGCTTCTTAAGTGAATCAAATATTATCATGCCCCTGCAATATTTCTTAAGCATTTGGGTGTTTCCTTGAATGCAAAGCTAAGTGAAGCATTACATAGAATGATATAGGAAATTTCCCTATGGACCTCTGGTTAGGAACATAGCTCGTCTGCAGGTAGAGAGGTAAATAAGACTGCTGCATCGATCTTTATGCCCCAGGTAAACATTTTGATTTGTCTTTCCTCCTCTGATTATGAAAGAAAATCTTACACAGAGCCAACAGACATCATAGAGAAATGCAGTGACATCTCCTCTCTGAAAAGAACTCAGCCACTATTCTGGCTCATGAGAAAATGTGACATTTTGAAATTATTTTTCCCTTTATCATACAGTCCTACGGCTTTGGGAGTTTGACTTCATAGTAAAAATCAGGAGGTTTGACTGAAGCGTTTTTATAGAATTTTACTACTTCATAGAAATTCTTACTGAGTATCTTCTACTATTGATTCAGTCATTTATGCAATCAATTCTTGTTTCAACTGCGAGTTTAAAGGCATTTAGGTACTTCACATGGTGATAATATTCAAAGTAAAAAAATATGATCGAGGCATTGACTCTATCAATTTGACAATATAAAAAGGAAGATGAAAATATAAGTAAATATGCTGTGTCAGCTGCCACAATAGAGGACCCAGATCATATTTCAAGTGTCAGGGGAAGAAAGATTGCTTATGGTGGAGTTAGTATCTAGGGAAATATTGGAAAAAAAATTTAATAATGTAACACTTGAACTTGGCCTTGACAAAATTTTTTTTTTTTTGCAAAAGTGGTGTTATGGTGAAATCATTGCACATGTAGGAAAAACGTACAAATGTAGATTCAGAAATGTTATCAAGAGTTACAGTACAAAATTGGGTATTAATGAAGCATATGGAGAGGTGAAGAGACAGGGTAGGTCTAAAATTATAGATAATGATTCATTAGATACGTTTAATTTTTGTCATTTTATTTTGCTTGTTTGAGACAGGGGTTCATGTAACAAAGGCCAGCCTTGAACTTGCTATGAAGCCAAGGATGACCTGAACTCCCTACCCTCCTGCCTCTACTTCCCAATTGCTGGGACGAGCCACCACATTCCATTTAGATGCTTGCTTTTTTTTTTTTTATAAACCACAAGGGCCACTGAAAGTTTTTGTGACAGTCAATGATCATATATAAACTTTATCAGGCAAGATTGAGTACAGAAAGATTAGTTAATAGAGTTTAATTTATTTTATTTTATTTATTTATTTTCAAGCAAAGAGATCCAGAGAGAGAGAGAGAGAGAGAGAGAGAGAGAGAGAGAGAGAGAGAGAGAGAGAGGGCACCAGGGCCACCACCTTGTGGGTCTGGCTTATGTGGGTCCTGGGGAATTGAACCCAGGGCCTTAGGAACTGGAGGCAAGTTCCTTAACCACTGAGCAATCTCTCCAGCCCAATAGAGTTTAAATCTTAAGATCTTAAATTTTGAAACTTAAAAACAAATTTGAACAGTGAAACGAGAGTTGAGTACAAAGATGTGGATGAAAAATCTTTCTGAATCTGAGTCATTTGAACTAGAATGCTACTAAGAGCTAAGGAAATAAGAATAGAATATAGTTCTCATGATTTGACCCTGGTTGATGAGAAAAATACAATTAGTATGAAACCTGGAGGTTAGGCAGTAGATCAGGGAGGTGTTGGTGAGTTAGATTGCAGAGTTATTGATTGAAATGCTCTGTAGGCATGCGAGGCAAAATGCTCAGCTATTGAACTTCAGCCCCCAAAGGAAAGCTCTCAGCTAGAGTTCTTGATATGCGTGCGGTTCAGTCGTGAACATGTTTTAAGTGGCCAAGAGACTCATAGGAGGAAAACAGAAGGAAGACCATTAAGGAATGCTTTCACTTAAGAGATAGATGAGGAGGAAAACTACAAAGGCAAGAGCCAAAAGTAAGGAAACAGAATTGGGAGGGAAAACCAAAAGGCACAGTATCATGAAGTAGAAAAGAAGGCCTGTTGGGTTTTGCTACAAATGCCATCACAAAATGCCACAGACTAGGGCTGGAGAGATTGCTCAGCAGGTAAGATACTTGCCTCCAGTGCCTAAGGCTCCCGGTTCAATTCCCCAGTACCCACATATGCCAGACCCACAAGGTGGTGGCCCTGGTGCATTCTCTCTCTCTCCTTGAAAATGAATAAATAAAATATTTTTTTTAAAAAAATGCCACAGACTAGATGGAAATCAGGGTGCTACCATGGTCTGATTCCCTTATAGTCGACCACCTTTCTGCTGTGTGCTCACATTCTCCCTCATTTGTCTGAGGGGCAGAGGAGAGCACAGTGTTCTTGTTTCTTCTGCTGAGGTCAGTACCCCACTCTAAGGGCTTCTTCCTTAGAACCTCATTATCTTATTAATAACTCTGTGACCCTCACTTCCAATTATGGTCTCTTTGTTCTTTGGGGCTTCAGTTCATGAATTGAGAGACATAAACATTTAATCCATAACAGCTTGTTTCAGTAAATTAGAGCTTGGGATCCAATCCTTAGAATCCCAAGAGTGGAGACTCTGGATAACCTAGAGAGGTTTCATGGGTGTGGTAAGAGTAGACGATATAGTATAGTACATTGAGCAGTTTTTCATTAAAGGAAGCAAGTAGTTTAGGCAGATATTAGGGAGAATGAGGAAGGCAGAGAAATGGTATTTGAAGAGAAGAGTAAGCATGTTTTTTTTTTCAAATAAACTTGTATGATTGATGCTTATTCATGTTCACATGCATAACATCTTATGCTTATATGTCAAAAAATGTATGCTTTCTATAAAGAATTTAGCAATGTTTTCATGTGATTTCCTATCGTGGCTCATTCATAACATTTGAAAAAAAAATAGAAACAGACTTGGGAAGGTCAGAACCATTTTTATAAGAGAAAAATGGTACTGAAATATTGTTTTCTGAATAGAGACATTTATTTTCATCATTTTAACTCTCTGTGTCAGAACATCTGGGGGAAAAAAGGAGTCAGTAGGGAAAGGACATCAAAGTATAGTTTATGCCAGAAGCCAGATCCATAGTAGAACCTTTAAGACACAGGCCCTTTGATGTCAGTTGACAACTATGGTCATGCATGTACCACTCCAAAGAACACGTGTGTGGTTGATGCTAGCTCCCTCAGCTCAGTGCAGTGCTGGACTTTATAAAAGGGTAAAAAATGGGCTGAGAAGTTACAGGAACTGTAATAAAACCCCACTTATAAATGCTGCTTGTAAGATTTGAGAAGGGATGGATGAAGGAATGTACAATAACCAGGGTGTGCATTTCTGGAATTATTGGTAGCCTGGAAGGAGGGGTTGTTGGTAGAAGAAAGGTATTGTGTGTCCAGAGCTCGGCTCATGGAGGATGAAGCAGGTACAGTTGTTCAACTGTGAACTGTCACTGGATTGGGCTTGAAATCCTACTGAAAGCCAGTCTGTTCAGTGTCTGAGTGAGAAACGTGCTTGAGAGTATTTTGTCTGTAGTTAAACAAACAAGCACAAACGAAAAACAATGACAGCCACAACAAAGCAGCAAACCAAACCAAACCACCATGTCTTTATTCCCACCTCATCATCACCTACAGGTACCTTAACCAAGTTCGAGGGTGAACTTAGCCTTGTAAGTGAATTGTGTGTGGATGGGAATGCTGCTACAGGATGTCACCCAGAGAGCCGCTGGGTCAGAAGAAGGGAGGATGAATGATCGCAGAAAAATGAGATGGACACAGCTCGTGCCTCCATCAAGGGTGCAAACTTGAGTCACCCCCCTTTCCTTGCCTTCTTTTCTAGCAAACAACCCATTTGATTGAAATGGTCACAGACACAGCTACTTTTCACACTCATATTTCATATGTTTGAGTTCTAAACTGAGACAAAGGGCAGATTATGCAACAATTTTAAACAGAAAATAATCTATTTTGAATATGTCATCTTTTATATTTCTTTCAAATTCAAAAAGACTTGTGTGATGGATGCTGATTTGTGTTCCCATACATAACATCTTATGCTCATAGGCCAAAAAATGTATGCTTTCCAAAAAGAACTTAACCATGTTCTCATGTGATTATCTATTGTGACAAAGGTAAGCCCATTTATAACATTTGCAAATAAAGAAACAGACTTGGGAAGGTAAGAACCATTTTTTATAAGAGAAAACTGGTTCCAAAATGTTGTTTTCTGAATAAAGTCATTTATTTTCATCATTCTAATAGCTCCCTGTGTCTGTTACCTCAGAACATTTATTCATTCATGAATTTAACAAAATGAATAAGTCATGGAGTATACCTAAAGTAATTCATACTTTATTGATGTAATACTCTATTACAATCACATGAGACACATGAAATAAAAGTACAATGCGGACATTCAAGTAGATGACTGACTACAGAATCAGATATTGTTTTCTGTGGGGCTGCTGTAGAAAAATATGATAATCAAGTGGCTTAAATAGAAGAAACATATTTCTCATACTTCTGGAAGCCTTATAATGCCAGTATTGTTGAGTTCTGATAGGACCTCTCTGTATGCTTCAAAGACAATTACCTTCTGATGTCATCATACAGAAAGGGAGTAAGCTTTATTCTCTCTCTCTCTCTCTCTCTCTCTCTCTCTCTCTCTCTCTCTCTCTCTCTCTCTCTCTCTCTCTCTCTCTCTCTTTACAAGGGTATCATGTGGGGCTCATTATCACGACCTAATTACTGCCCAAAAGTTTGACCTACTTTACCCATGAGGGTAGGAATTCAGCATGTGAATTGGGGGAGGAAGCATACACTTTATAGCAAATGTTTGAATTTCTTGGTCTATATAAGCTGAGTCCTTGGGTCAATTGCTTAGCGTCTATGTTTTATTATAAAATAGAGCAATAATTATACTTAGAGGGTTATTAGGAGGACTAAGTTAGGACATCTTTATAAAGAGCAAAGCATAGTGAATAGAATAGAATAAAATCTTAGTCACTTATTTAGTGACATTAAAATTATGAAAATATGGGAAGGCATATGGAGGCTTATAGTCTAACCTAAAGCTCTTCAAGTAAAGAGGATTCTAGAAATGGGATGTGTATTATTGCCACCAGCTCGTTTCACTCATGCTGTGTTAAATGGCAGAGATATGGATCTGCTGACCATAGATGCCAACAAGTGTTACTCGGTGTGAGATGTGTGGGGAAGGACGCCCTGCTTGGCACGGCTTGGCACCCTCTCTACCGTTGGCCCCAGCTAAAGAAAGATGAGGTCATTTGCATCCCATCTGTTCACCTCAGTATCCAGTATAATGTGTGATCTGCTCAACAAGCCAGGCATGTGAGTGTGTTGGGAAAACTAGTCTAAGAGCAAAAATATTGATGGTTTCCAGAATGAAAAATCAAGAAAAAAATCACTCATGGGAACAGAAGCTTCCAATCGTGGAGCCAGAATCTATGGGCTCAGTAATTAGACTCCATGACTAGAAGCCACAGACAGTTACTTAACCTAAGCAAAGGTGAGTGAGGTATTTCCTATAAAGAATGCTGTAGGTCACATAAAGGACCATGCTCCTGGGTAAAAGGACTCCAGATTTCTATATGGTCTCCTCCCTTCATCCTCCATGTTTGACCAGTTTTCTCTATTTCTTGGGCACTCATGGTCATTCTTAGGGATCTGGCCCACTTCTCCAGAGTATACATCTTCTATGTCCAGCTACTCCAAGAGACCCGTTCAACTCCTTTTGTCTATGGGGTTCTGTACAACACACAGAAAAACACTAGGGTGCAGGGGAAGGGAAATCTCACAGCATAGACAAAGCATGTATTAGAAAGGTATGAGGTGTACAGTCAAGCCAATTAGTAAATGAGGCCCCATCTTTGCTACTTTTCAGTATTTCATTTCCAAGCTAGAGAAGGCTTTTCAATTGGCTCAGGATGAAGAAAGAGAAGGGAAAAAGGTTCTGTTGAATTTCCTTTACTTTATAGGACAAATTGACCAAGACATCTTCTCAATTAATTAAAAGTTACAAATCAAAATATTTTAAATGTTTATTGTTAACATTGGCTAATAAAATAGAATAATAAAAACAACAAATACTCAGTGAAATTTACCCCAAAATGTGTTTGTACTTTTCTTTGATTTCAAAGAGACAAGGGAAACTTCTGTAATGATGGTCAATTAAAGAATAACCTCTATGCAGGTTATCTTCAAGATATATGAAGTTCAGCTGCTTGCAAAATTAGGCCAAGTCTCTAGGCACAATTATGTTCAAGATACTGAGAAACAAACCATTAGAATAAATCAATAGCAATGAGGAACATTCTCTTTCCCCTGAGTTTTCAGTTACAAAAACAAACACTCAAGTTATCATTACCCTGACAAATACTCTTAACATTGGGAATTAATATCACTTTACATTTGACTATATGTGGGCATAGCATGAGAGAGAAAAAGTGTTAAGTGAGACTGTGTGAACCTGCTTGGTCGATGTGTATTAAAAAATATTATGACCATGGTGCTCAAGGTAGGAATGATTGAGGTTAGGGATGCCACCAGCCAGCTCTGAGAATTTGCCTATTGATTCTGTCAATGTCTTATAACAAACAATAGACTTATCAGTAAGGTTTTTATAATTCATCTCTGCCTTTCATTCAAAAAAATCTATAGAGAGGCTCAAATTTTATAAATTGTACATGGTTTTAAGTAGGGGAGACAGGGGAAAGAACCTTATGTGGAAAGGAATGAAGGAACACTGACTACAAACCTAGGGTGACAATGTGTCAGCATGAAGTCCAGTGACAAGAGAAGTCAAGAACGCTCAGGAAGCACACAGAGGGGCCTCTTATCAGACCTTGACGTCAGGGCAGGTAGGGTAGGTGGGTTATGACAGAAACAAGTACAAGAAAGCTGTTCTAGGAAGAGAGATCATATACAAGGAGATGTGTATGGAAGCAGAAGTGAACACGGTATTTTAAGATTTCTTAAAAGTTCTCCTCAGTAAATGCATTAGTTCATTTTCTGTTGCTATAACAAAATAGCCTGAAGTTGGATAGCAATAAAGACAAGTGTTTACTTAGCTCACAGTTTCGAGGGCTCCACACGCAAGACTTGTGTGGCCTCATATGTTTGATCTCTGATGAAGGCCTGTGGTTATATCGCTTCATAGAGGGAGGGAAAGGGCACCAGCATTAAACTCTAACTAGGCAAGGATCCCAGCAACCTAAGCTCTGCCCACGAGGCCCCTCCTGGGAAAGGTTCCAGACCTCTTACCACTGCCATGCTGGGGACCAGACCTCCATACATGAACTCTGTGAGGACCAACCACACCCAAGCTACAGCAGCGGGGCGAGTAGATGCTTCCTATAAGGAACATTTGTTTGCCTTCAAAAGCATACAACCAAAAGTTAGTCTAGCACTGATCCTAATTTTAAAAAATCAGTTTTGCTCTGATGTTTATAATGGTCTCAAGGCCAGAGACAGAAGAGAATCCATGATGACTCATTCACTCCATTAGGAGTTTCCAGCCCTGCCTTGTGCTAGGCAGTAAGACATGTGCTGATAACGCAGGGGTGGATAAAACACATATGGTCTCTGCATTTGTAGAAAATGAAATGTGGCCGACGGATTTCACACCTTGGAGCACTAATGATAAGAGTCATAAAGGACTCTAAGGAGAAGAACAGGTAGATGTCTCTAGCTAGTCTAAGCATGCTGGAATTATTCCCAGCAAGTATTGACAGAGCTGACACTTTGGGCAAAGAAGACTTTGGCAGGAAAAAGAAAAAAAGCTGGTCTAGGAATCAGCAGTAAAGGCTCTGGGAAGCTGTGGCCCATCTAACCCTACCAACTGACCGCAGGCAGATAGCTGAGATCCTGGCAAGAGATGAGCCACCACAGTCACACGGTGGAGGATCCATATGGAACCCGGCAGAGAATGATGGGATGAACAAGGGACCCACAGCCACAGCCACTCAATCAACACAGGATAAGCCAGTGAGACAGAAACCAACGAATCTCGACACAAAAACCCCAAAGTTCACAACATTAAGGCAGCCTTAATACTCACCCACCACAACTCAGAGAACTGAGCAGAAGAGGGGGTGGAAAGATTGTGAGAGCCGTGGTGGGGGAGACTATCCAGAGGCATGGCACCCCTCAGTAACAACACACTTGGGCCAGGAGATCCAGGCTGAGTACTAGGCTATCCATGGTCCCCTGCTACATGTACTGATCCAGAAGACCCACGGAGGTGGATATCCAGCTGATTGGAGATGAGGAGGGGGGGCATTGGGGAATTGGGGATAACAACTCATTGTTTGCCCACTAAATAACGTAACTCATTATAGACAATAAAAAATATATTTTTAAAAAAGCCATTCTTTACCATATAAACAAAAAGGAAAAAGAAAATAAAAAAGAAAACGGGGTGACTCCAGGGTGCCTGGAACAGAGAAGGCTGAAGAAAAGCATGATGGGACAAAGTTGCATGGGTTCAATAGGAACCCATTAGGCATGGTCTCTCTAGGCACTTCAAAAGCTTGGTGCTTCTTCTCTGAGCAATGGAAAATCTCTCTGTCACCAAGCGTGGTCCACTGTGGTCTGCTCCCAGCACTTCTGAATGCACTGCTCTCTGTCCATGGTGCATCACAAGAGCCAAAGGGAAGCCTGGACTCCAGAGGGAGCTGTTGCAGGGTCTCAGGCAGGTCAGGCTGTAGGGAATCTGAACTCTGGCTCTGGCAGCTGGGGAGGAGGAGCAGACATAGAGAAATGCTCAGGGAGATAGAGCGAAAAGTAGACATAGGCATCTCCACAAAATCCTGTTTTAAGATCCATACAGTGTCAACAAAGATAGGACTATGGGACTTTAAGACTTTTAACAGTTGTACTGTAACTACAATAAATATATGAACATGCAAAAATCTAAGGGTGGATTGATCAGACTGGAAGAGAGGGAAGGCAGTCATTGGAGCAAAGACTGAAAGCAGCCACAGGCCTCTCTGAGGTGGACACAGGTAAAGAAGCTCTTGACTGATGGGCTCTTGGAAAATTCAAATCCCAAATGATAATCTCTAGATCTACAAATATGAAACAATTCCTTCAAGTTACTGCCATCAAATGCTGATTGAAGTTCAACCCCTTCCTCCACCTCACTGCCTTCTGATTCCTTATGAATATGCAGCTCTCTAGGATTTATGGTCTTCCCTCATAAGTCTGTTCATCAAGATGTTGGGATTTTCACTTTTCTGCATTTTTTTCCACCACACATGACCTTGGAATTGGGGCATGTGATTATCTTATTCCATAGAATTCTAACATGTCTCGCTCTTTATGTATACTATTCTTACTGGCAGACCCTAGGGAGGTGAGCAGTCAGGGAAGGGCTCAGAGAATCTCTTTCATGACTGGTCCCTGAAAACTTTCTTCAGGAATGAACCTTAGTGTGGACTGTGTTTGCATTTGCTTTTCACAGTCACTTTTACAGAGTTCAGTTTGGTAGAGTTTCTGCAGTCAAGACAATACCCACACAGTGGATATGCAATATTTTATGATATTGCATTATTCTGAGACAATGAATTATACTTCAGAATCAGATAGAAAACAGTGTGTCATGTTTTATGTATGATTTCTGGCTCTATCTGTCTTCTTCAGAAATTTGTAGAGCACTCATATAGTGTCATATACTGTA
>PVHP010020122.1:0-31029 GCA_004024765.1 Zapus hudsonius | reverse complement strand
GCCACCACCTTGTGGGTCTGACATATATGTGGGTCCTGGGGAATTGAACCCAGGGCCTTAGGCACCAGAGGCAAATGCCTTAACCGCTGAGCCATCTCTCCAGCCCATGTCTTTATCTCTTGATGCTGATTTCTGAGGATTTTTCTTCAGGCCTCCCTGAAGAATCCATAACTTTTTATGAATCTTGTTCATGATTTTTCTATTACTGTTCTACCTTACCTGAGCTTGATACCCTCAGTTACCTGTATCTTTGAGTTTCTCTATAACACATTCACCCCCTTATGTAGGTGTGTGTCTGCTTAGAATACAGACTCTATGAAGATAGGTCTACTGTGTACTCATTGCTCTATCCCCATGCTAGTGTCATTTCTATTGAGTTTTTAATTTAAATCACACATTTTTCACTTATTTCAAATTATCTTGATTTATTTCAAATTATCTTGTTCTTTTATCAGGATATCTCATGTTGAACTCCTGGTTTTCATTTTTGTTATGGTAGACATGCATATAATTGATAAATACATGAATATATTACCAGTTTCTTTTTGACAGTTCTCATATAGAGGTTCTTAGGAGTGTACACTTGCTGTTTGTTGTGTTTGCTGATGATCTTTGCATGGGGTATTTCCTTGTGTTTACATTCACGGTTTTGCATTATGAGCACATCTTTATCAATGAATTCTCTGCAGCTTGGGGTGAACGAAGTTCTGTCCTTCCAGAAAAAGAGGTTTTCACCCCTTCTCTCTTTCCCTTCCTTTTTTCCTTCCTTCCATCCAGTTTCTCTCAGTGATGTTATGTGAGAGTTCTTAATTTCTAGACAACATTGTAGCACATCAGAGTGAGGCATAGGCCAAGCTCATGCACAGTTTCAAGGGAGACCTTTTCCTTGTATTCAAGTTCAGACTGACACACAGGCCTTGCAGAAAGACATTTTCTAGCCCATCTCTTCACTAAGGTTACAGCCCTGTGAGGGCCTTGGCTTTATAGAAGGAACTTTGATTTTAGTCTGTGGCCCTTTATAGATAGCAGAAGACCCATTTCTCAGCTCTGTGCACACTCTATGCATGTATGGCAATATAACACATTAGTACATGCAGTTTATATGTGTTAATTTAAAAACATAGCACTGTTTTGCCAATATTCATACTTCATTCCCCAGAGCAGTGCAGAAGTAGCTCACATGCTTCGGGGTTTCAGTTCCCTTTTTCCTTAAGGCCTGCAGGGATTTCCCTTACTGTCTTACAAGCTCTGCTGAAAGGGGTTTTTAGTATTTCTTACCAAGTTGTTTTACTGAGGGGGTGGGTGGGTTGTAGTTCACCAGATGGCTGGAAGCAGAAGTCTTCCTCTTGGGTTTTTCTTGTCCACAGATTGACACCCTCTTTCAGCCTCATGAGGTTCATTTTGTGGTAGGAAGTGATGGGGGTGGTATTTTGATCCTGTCAAAGTGTTCCATAGACTGTACATAGATGGAAGACCATTGATCTAGACTCTCAGACCCCTGGTGATTCAGTCAGTTAAGCAACCTGTGTATCTGTTAAAGTTCAAAATAACCTATTGGAACCAGACAAGTATTTCCACTTGTTAGAAACCTTTTAGCAAGTATTTTCCTAAAATGTTAACAACAGAGCATACAAGAATGAGAAAATATCAAGGGCTTCCTTAATCAGCATCAAATATTTGCTTAGTCATGGATTCCAGATTTGTAACAGCCTGGATGATTGGCATTCTCTTCTCCACAGACTGTTTCTGGGCTCTGACATCATCACCGGTAGCACTCCCACCAAAGAGCAGCCCAAGTCCACGGCCAGTGGGAGCTCTGGAGAAAGCATGGACTCAGTCAGCGTGTCATCCTGTGAGTCAAACCACTCAGAGGTGGAGGAGGGCTCTATAATGCCCATGGACACACCTGATGAGCCTCAGAAGAAGGTGTGTGCTGGACCTTTTTCATAACTTCTGTTCCTGTCGAAAGCTTTCAACATGGTATTTACCACAGAAGGGTGTCTGCTGTCAAGTTTATCATGCTACAAGATTTTGAAAATAGTGTTTTAAGAAGTGTCAGGAGAGCTCATTCTAGGGGCCCAGTCCTCATAGAAACAGGTGCAAAGGTAGTAAGACTGGTGATTCATTTGGCCCTTGAAAGTTTCATGCCCACATCTAAAGGCACTGGATGATTGTGGACCAGAAAATAAGTATACTTTATTCAAGAGAATCAGGATTGCTTAAGAAGAAGCAAAAATGTAAGAAGTTGAGAGCTGTCACCTTTTTGGTGCCATACCTAGCTTCAACCAAACATTTACCACAGTAGTACTGCAGCAGCAAAGCACTCCAAAGCTCAGTGACTTCAACCAACCAACCACCAGGCATCTAAGGAGCAGCTGCTTGGAGTCTGGCTTGGCTCTACACCAGTTCTGGTCTAGTCTGCTTCACTTAGCTGCCATTGCAGTAAGTAGATGAAGCAGGGAAATGTGTTTCAATTTTAGCAGGAGGAACTGTGACATGAACAACAGGGCAAAGGGCATAGGTCTACCCCGTCTGGAGTAAACGACAAGTGATAAGCTTTGCAATGCTATTTTCTCATGACTGCATAAACACAAAGAAAAGAAAATATACGTCTTATTTTTGTATACATATCATTTCAATCTACCAGTCAAGGAGCTTAGATTAAAGAGGTCAATTCTGCTATGATTAGAATTTTGGAGAGATTGTTGGTCACTGAACTTGTTTTGTTGTGACTTCTGGCCTATTAGTTTGTACTTATGCCAGTGAGGTAGACTGTGGGTGACACTTTCTTTATATCTGCTGCTGTATAGGGGGACCCGCAGGTGTCTTTAAATGATACTATCAGTCATAATGGCTGTCTGGATATCTTCAGGTAACTTTGTCACAAAGTAGCCAGTCCAAGAAAGGAATCCCATTTAGGACTCATTTGAGATAACTCAGTGCTACCCAGTTCGAGTCTCACCTTTAGCTGCACATCTAAAGGACACAAGCCTTCACACTCCAGATAGTGAAAGAAAAGCTCTGTGAGCATCTAACAATCTTCCATCGTGCCAAAATCCACGCCTCTTAAACCAGTCATTCTCCATGGACTGCCAAATCGAGAGTGAGCTCTCATTCAATTTTTGAGTTTCTAATGCTTCTTGTGCCCCATAATCTCATGATACGTGTCGTAGGAAAGTGACAATGGATGTATTGCCCATGTCTTTGAGAGGAATTTTTATAGCAATCTGGGAAGGAAATGGAACCACACTCTTATGTTCTTAGTAGGAACATGGGGCTAATCAGATAGTCACACTCTTTAGAACTACTATAACATGAACTTCCTTAAGGCTTTATCTTAATTACAAATGTTGTGAGAGCCATAGAAAATAATAAGGAAATAGAAAAAGGGAAAAATTGGTCTAATAATTGGAAAATGGCCCTTCTTGGATAATATGCTTTCTTTTTATTTCTTTAAAGTGTGTTTGTGTGTGTGTGTGTGTGTGTGTGTATACATGCCACAACTTCCAGTTTTCATATGGGTTTTGGGGATCTGAACTCAGGTATCAGAGTTGTATATCGGGTACTTTATTCACTGAGCTAGCCTTATAGCTCTGGCTAATATATTTTCAGCCAGAGTTATGCTGTCCAAGTTACCTACTTTCACTATCACCTCAGGGAGCATAAGGAAAGATTCCAAAACCACAGAGCTGTCTTTTCAGCTTGCAGGCTGGAATTGAACAAGTATGCAAAAGAATCTAATGTATAGTTACGTCATAGGAAGAAGTCCCCAGGAAACTAGAGATAAAGTCAAGTTTTATTATTTTTCATTTAGAAGCCAGATTATCTTCTCACTCTGTTTCCATGGAAAGATGTAAAAGTATGAAAGAAATTAGTATTTTTTAAAAAATATTTCATTTATTTATTTGCAAGCAGAGAGAGGCTCAGAGTAGAGAGAATGAGGAGAGAGAGAGAGAGAGAGAGAGAGAGAGAGAGAGAGAGAGAGAGAGAGAGAGAGAGAGAGAATATGGGCATGCCAATGCCAGGGCCTGGGTACTACAAATGAACCCAAGATGCATTCGCCACTTTGTCCATTTGGCTTTACATGGGCACTAGGGAATCGAACTTGTGTCCTTAGACTTTGTAGGCAAGTACCTTAACCACTAAACTATCTCCCCAGCCTAAAATCAGTATATTTAATGACTTCTGCAATATTTTACAGGATTAATAGGACATATTTCAGCTTAAATCATTCCAAAGTTACAAATAATTTTGTACAATAATAATTGATCTTTTAAGATGATTCAATTTAATAATTTTTTTGCGTGGAATACTTCTTGGTTTTACGCATCTCTTTCTCTTGAAATTGCCACTGCACATAATCATAAGCATATGGTTGATTGGAAAGCACATTAACTGTAGCTCGACATTTCTCACGTGTCCTCAAACGGGAAGACGTGTAGTTTTTCTCTCAGCAGTGGAAAGTGACAGAGCAACTCAAAGGCTATGTCCTCCTGGCAAGTCTCTTGTGTCTGAATCCCCTCGGTGTTATAATGCCCCCTCCACAAGACAGTTGTGGGACATAAATGAGAAGCATGCCTCTGTTCTCATTATCAACCTCACAGCGCTAATCAAGACGATGGCATGTTGTGAATTCACCATGGTGTCTTCCAGAGCATGCCAACCTTGGCCGTGCCTCAGGCGCTGTGGCTGTCATGGGAACAGGGGCACATCCTGGCAATTCTGCCAATTGGGGCCCGGGGTTCTCTCAGGATCTCTGGCCCTGAGAAAGGGAGGAGTTGAGGTCTCCAGGGTCTTTCCAGCAGAGCTCTATGAGTCACAGTTCTTAGAACCTTATAAAAATTCAGACATGTTTCTCTTACAGCAAAATCTACTCATGGAGTCAGAATAAGTGCGCTGTGGCTCAAGGCAGTAAGACCCACAAAACTAGCTGTAAGCCCCTCTCCTCACCCCTCCCTGCCCAAGCCCTGGTGGCCTCCAAGAAGCTGGTCTCTGCTGCCACCTGCTGGACAGCTTTTATACACACAAGTAAAAACTAGGGCTAGGAGAACCACTTCATCTCATGTGGATTCAGACTGATTAGGTCCCATTGAATCACTGACAGGCATCTAACTGCTCTGCATGTGTGTGTAAAGTGTGTGTGCGTGTGTGTGCATGTTTGCACACACTAGGGTCAGGATACCTGTGGGCTATCGTGGAGGAAATAACTGAAGTTGATAGTTCTTGATCTATCTACTTCTGCTTTGAAGTTACAAAGCACACTTGGCCCAGGTTCTCATGTCATATATATTTTTTTCTGGGATGTGTTCTTCCAGCTCTCCGAGTCCTCCTCATCATGTTCCTCAATCCATTCCATGGACACTAATTCCTCAGGGATGTCATCCTTAATCAACCCCCTCTCCTCGCCTCCATCTTACAACAACAACCCTAAGATCCACAAGCGCTCTGTCTCTGTGACGTCCATTACCTCCACAGTGCTGCCTCCAGTTTACAACCAGCAGAACGAAGACACCTGCATCATCCGCATCAGCATAGAGGACAACAACGGCAACATGTACAAGAGCATCATGGTGAGGAACCAGCACCATCTCTGTACACCCATGAAATGGATGTGCACAGATACCAGCATCTCCCAACATTTACCTCACAATATAGGTAGATACAGGATGTAGCTTTGGCGTCTTAAGAACTGCTAAAACTTATCAGATCAGTGTCCTCTTTTCACAGATTCACTAGTGTCAAAACCTAGTTCCTAAAGTGAATAATCAGGCTGGAAGTAGAGTTTGGGTCAGTGATGAACTCCGTGTAAAGTGAATGAGATGGAATGTCTTGAACTTTTCTTTAAAAACTGCACTTGCCTAAGGAGAATGCATACAGGGCTGTTGTCCAGGATGTGTAAAGTCTGGTGTGTTCTTCACCTGAGCAGACTCCTTCGTTATAGGACCTATCATACTTTGACAATCCGATTCTTCTGTGCACCGAAAGGCAAGCCCTCAGCCCCATCCTCATTGTATAACCTGGCTTGCTCCCTGAATGGGAGGCCTGGCTCTTTAGCCTGACATTCATCCCACAAGTGTCCTTTCTCCTTAGTGTTTTGCTGCCAGTCCACTTTGACCCACTTGAAGATAGTTTCATTTAGACTATCGAAATATGTATATGTGTGTGTGTGTGTGTGTGTGTGTACCACCTATTCTTTCCTTGTAAACAGATATGCCAGATGTTTTGTAGTAATAAAGGCAATGAACATGGCCTTTATTGCTAACAAGGACCCCACTGTAGCACATACTGCTTATTGAGGCATAAACTCCAGCTGCCGCTCTGATGAGAGGGGGCATCGAGGCACTGCCACCCTCAGACACAATGACAGAGCTTCTGTGTGCGCATGTGCGCTCTCTACAATCCTCTCATCTCGTGGTGAGAACAGCTCTTCTAAGTGGTGGTAATCTAGGTGTGCATTCACTTCTGCATCTAAAGAAATCATTCAAGGTGTGGTACCTAGGCAGCCATCTTTTCATCCCATCCTGACTACCCCCCCCCACTGTCCCAAGTTGGCTGTTGCCTGAGATGAAAGAAAATCAAATGAGCAGAACCTTTATTTGTGCCTCTAAGACTCTTAGCAGTTGATTTTTATTGAGACATAATTTATGTACATTTACAGATGGTACATGTTTCCTTGAGTTTAAAAAACACATACACCTGTCTAACCAGATCATTTACTTCCCACTAAAACTCTGTGTGCAGTTTCCAGTCAGTCCCCTTAACCTCGAGGCTTCTGTTTTGGACAGGACAGACTGGTGGGATGTGCTCTTTAGTGTCTGGTTTCCTCTGCTCAACATGATGTGTCTGCGTTCATCTGCATCCTTGCATTTTCCTGTTCCTTGCTGTTAGGATCCTCCTGTTCTGAAGATGGAAATTCAGGTTGATTCTAGGTTTAGGATATAATAAATAAATCTGCCACAATTATCATGTCTGTCTTTGGTGGACATGTTTTAATGCTCTCATCTGGATTGTTGGATCAGATGGTCACTTGTGCTTTTTGCAGTGGTCATTAAGGCAGAAGTGTAGCCATTTCTTTCTACTGGTTGTCAGCCCTGTCATAGGAGCAGATGAACACGACTGTCACGTTAACCCAGGACTGATAATGCTTTCCAATATTTTCATCAAACTTAACTAGTTGGGACTGCGGAGTGATAAGCAATGCAGTGTGCTCCCTATTTTAGTAGGGGAGGACTCTAAAGACTTGCATTCATCTTCTGCTGGAGCTAGAACTAGACTCAGTGGTCCCGTTCTTTATTCTGGGCCATTCTTCCCAGAGATGCATGCACAACACAAGCTGGCAAGAAGAGGGCATGACGCTAAATACTTCACAAGCGCATTCCTTGTCTTTGCAGTTGACAAGCCAAGATAAAACCCCCGCGGTGATCCAGAGAGCAATGCTGAAGCACAACCTGGACTCGGACCCGGCCGAGGAGTACGAGCTGGTGCAGGTCATCTCAGAGGACAAAGGTGGGTGCTGCTCCTCCTCGCTGCAGGTGCCGGCAGCGTGTGCATACGTAGTGCTCCCCAGTTGCTGACGGCAGGCAAGGAGTATTATGTGTTTTTTTTTTTATTGGAAAATAGTGGGCTATTAACCATGCAAGCATGAGCACCCACACCAGCACACATCTACCTTACTTGTAGAATTAAGCATCTCCCAGCTCTTGTTTGTTTCGGAACTGTTACTAAGAATTCCTTCTGCCCCAAGATTGTGTGCTTCTCGTGGAGCATGTTTTTAGGAAGTCTCTGTGTGTTGGGAAGTGGTGGGGTCCGTTGTGTTCTTGCGGATGACTACACCCTCCTCTACCTGGTGATTCCCAGCTGTGAGTGACCCTGAAAGTCAGCCATCCATGTCAGAATTTCTGTTTCAGTCTCTTGTTTATGACAGGCTTTGTTTTCATTTATGATCCATCTCAATAGCCAAAACTTACATGAAACATTTCTTTTTTTTCAGATTTATAGAAAATATATTTTATACTGTTCCATTTTTCCTCTTATTATTATCCATAATTAGACACATTGAATGAGCAAATAATGAGTTGGTATCCCCATTTCCCTGATTTCCCTCTTCCCTGTCCCCAATCGGCTGGATATCCTCCTCCATGGGCAGTCTGGATCAGTCCATGGGGAAGGGTATTATGGATAGCCTAGGAGTCAACCTGGTTCCATCCCCCTTTGTATGTTGTTACTGAGGGGGGCCATGTCTCTGGATATTCTCCCCCACCATGGCTTTTACAATCTTTCTGCCCCCTCTTCCGCTCAGTTCCCTGAGTCATAGTGGGTGAGTATTAAGGCTGCTTTATTGTTGAGGTCTTAGGGGGTCTCTGTACTTCTGCTTTAGGTTGTGTTGAAATCATTGGTGTCTGTCTGGCTTATCCTGTGTTGACTCATTGGCTGTGGTTGTGGGTTCCCACCACTCTCTGCGGGGTTCTATATGGATCCTTCATGGAAGATCTGGTGTGGCTCATCTCTTGCCCAGATGTTGGCTATCAGCCTGCGGTTCGTTGTGGGGTTGGAGGAGCCACAGCTCTCTCGCTGCTTTTGCCTCCAATGAGCACTGATCTGAAATGTCAGCTTCCAGGTGTCAGGATCCGTTGCCCTGAAGGGGTTGGAGCTTGGAGGGGGGCTGCAGCGTGTGTCCAGGGCCTGGATTGAAGCTGGAAACGATAGCGGTGTGGCTGCTATTCAGCCATCTTAAACCGGACTATCGAATTTGGTTTTTTTAAGGTTTAAAAAAATTTGTATTTGTGTGTATTTGGGTGTGTGTGTGTGCAGGTCATAGGACAACCTTGAGGTGTCTGTGCTCTGCCTTCTTTGAGACAGGGTCTCTTGCCACTGCAAATGGGGAAACTGCAAACCAGTATCATGCTAGCTGGTCCAAAATTTGGGATTCTCCAGGCTCCACCTCCATTGACATTTGGGGTCATAGATACATGTATCATTTTGCATCCAGCTTTAGATGCATGCTGGGGAACTTAACCCATGCTTGCAAGCAAGTATCTTCAACTGCTGAGCCATCTCCTCAGCTCCCTCCCCCCCCTTTTTTTGAGGCAGGATCTTACTCTAGTCCAGGATGACTAGCGTTCACTCTGTAGCCTAGGCTGGCCTTAATCTCATACCTCAGCTTCATGAGAACTGGGATTAAAGCTGTGAGCCATCCTGCCCTTTTCAGGAGTTTCTAACCTAACCTTAGTGAGGCAAGCAGCTGGTAGTCTATGAATGCATCTGTATAGCCAGGAGCCTGTTATTTAAGGAAATTCCTTTTATGAGGATCTCTGGACAAATAACCACCCCTACATGTATCTGTTTGCTCATTTGAATTAGGGTTGGTTTTGAGAGGAGGCAGGCTAATGAATAGTTTCCTGTCACATCACAGAGGCCACTGAGTCAGAATAAGGCAAGAACAGAAGGAACAGCACACATTGCTTGTTGACTGAGGCCAGCCCTGTCTGCTGACAGACCCACACTGACTACTCAATTTGTGTTAATGGAGGGCTCTGTTCACCCACAAGAGGCACCGTCTCCCTGTGAGGAAAAAGGAAAGTTGTGCAAGGAAGCCCGGGGTATGGGAAAGGGGAGCTGTTCACACTGCCTCTGGCCAACAGATCATCTTTGGATAAAGCTAGAACTCGAACTCCGTGGCCTTGGTCTTTATTCTGGTCTCAGAGGAAAGTGGCTAAAATTGGAATAATGCCTTTTCCTTGGCATTAAGTTAAAGTCTGAAGAAATCCTTCTTCAGCTAGCTCTTGGGGGTTTTCTGAAACATTCAGCGGAGCCTTAGGTTACAGGACAAAACTGTGTCACTTAAAACTTGAAAATGCAGTTAAATTCTAAGCCTCAAAAGTGGTTTCATGAGTTTATTGATTAATTTTGCATGTGTGTGTGTGTATGCGTGTGCAAGAGCTCTTGCCACAGCAAATTCCTAACATTTGAAACACTTTTTAGGTCTGGATTTATGTTGTGGTTTGGGAATTAAACCCAGGGTGGCAGGCTTTGCAGGCAAGTGTCTTTAACCACTGAGACATCTTCCCAGCCCTGCCTCTTGAGTTTTAATATATGACTTACAATTCTGTGCTCAGGGAGGCCAGAGGCTCTGAAGGTCCATGGTCCCATCTGTGGGGTTTGGTCTCTGACCTTTGCCAGCCATGGTCCTTGATCAGTTACCTGGAGACAGTAACCCTCTGGCTCCTCGTACATCACAGAGGATTGTGAATTCAACAGGAAATAATGTATCTGAACATGCTTTGAAGCAATGCTAAGTGATCTAGAACTGGGAGGACTATTATTGCAGTCCCGGATTAGGTAGGCAGGAGCAAGGGGGCATTAGAGAGGGTTAGTCCTTATGGCACATTTGGGCATGTGATCTGCGTTGTGGACCGTCTGATCATCTTAGGGGTCCCAACATGGAAGGGTCACTGGAAGCTCACTTATGCTCTGCTGCTGGCCTCTCCAGCCCCATCATCACATCTGCCCATTTTATTCTTTGGATTTTAAATAACCATAGTTCCAAGTACTAAGTACTATTACTATCTCTTAAAAGTAAAAGTGAATCAGAATAACTTTGCTTTGATGATTTGGTATCAGACATATGATATGGTTCAGAAATTGCAGACATCTAGTTGGGAGTCATTGAAGTTGAAAACAGCTTCCCTGTCATACATCCTGACATATGGTGTTGCTTAGTGTAAAATCTGGACACAGTTTAAGCAACTGGTTCGACTTGTGATTACTTCAGAAATATTTCAGTATTCCAACTGAAGAATTCTAAAAGTGCTGAAGGTTTTCTGTTTTGTTTTTTACCCATGTCACTGGATTCCCTTAGACTTTGAGGGAACTCCCATACTTGGGTGGGAAGTGGATGACAGGAAGACAGAAGCCCGAGTCCTCTTCCCATCTCTGCCACTCAGTAGCTTCGATCCTGGGAATGTCCTTTGCTTGGCCTCTTTTCCCTATGGTTTCTTCTAGCTGTAACATTCCATTTGTGAACATTTAAGTCCATGGGGAGGGAGGCAGTTCTGAAGTTTTATTTGTTAATTTTTTTCAAATTGGGATTGAGAAATTACTGGGACCAGTTTAGAGGAGGTATCTGCATTGTCTGGTCACATTCCAAAGCAAAGGCCTCATCCTGGTCTTGTGACACCTGCCAGCCTTTGCTGGGCTGTGGCGCACAAGCTGACTGGCTTCTCTTTCTTTGTCTTTTCTAGAATTGGTGATCCCAGATTCAGCAAATGTCTTTTATGCCATGAATAGCCAAGTAAACTTTGACTTCATTTTACGTAAAAAGAACTCAGTGGAAGAGCAGGTGAAACTGCGTAGTCGGACCAGCTTGACATTGCCCAGGACAGCTAAGCGGGGCTGTTGGAGTAACAGACACAGCAAGATCACCCTCTGAAGGGACCAGTGACTCCTGTCTGCCCTGATGAAAGCAGAGGGGGAGTTGAGAAAAGGCTGTGGCAGTTGCAACTACCATCCAGTGTTCGAGGATCATTGGAGAAGCCAGCAGGTCTTTATCAAGTACTTGTGAACAAGGCACTGTGTGGGGAGAGTGGAAATGACCTGATTTGAAAAGGACGAACACTTTGCTGATTCTCTGACCTATGTGAGACTGAAATACAGAATTATCCACACTTACAGGTATATATGCACACATATATAGCGTAGATGTGTGTGTGTATGCAGGTGTTTAAGAGAGACTTTATGGGATAGTCCAGACTATGGACAAACAAATTTGCACAATGGCCTGGGAAGTTGAGGTCACTTATTACAGGGAACTAGGAGGAATGGAAAACCTAGTCTCACGCCTTCCAATGGAATCAGACTCATGAATACAGCGTCCTTCGTGCCAGTATTACAAGAAGCTCGAGCTTTATTTGTGTAAAGGGGAAGGATTACTTTCTCAATCACGTGCCACCAGATAAAACTACCACAGAAGTTGGAATGCCACAGGCTGCATGAAAGACCCCATGGGAAGGGTTTGGATGAGTCCGTGGTCCCTCTTCCCACCTACATCTGCCTCTTTCTGCTCCCCAGTGGTCTGCAGGAGTTTCAGAGGCCCCGTGCTCTGCTGGTTGTCCTTCCAATGCCTCTGCCCGTCTCAGTGTCTGGAAACCTTGACGTGTTTCCATGTTCTCTCCTAAAGAACACACCATTGCACAAGTAGCGCCGTCTTCAGTAGCTCACCAGAAAAGAAGGCGCAAGAGTGGTGACATGTTTGCACTGGGATCCTATGGGAATGCGCTCCTTCCGGGCTCTCTGATGGATCGCCTAGCGCATGTAAAGCTATGTCTGGAGTTTCCTGCCATCTGGATCCTAGTACCTCCTCTTATGATGTGCAATTTGTTCCTCAGGTGGAAACGTTCTCCTGCGGTTCACTACATTGGGCCATTTGGAGCCTGTGAAAGGTTTCTGAATGTGATTTCCTGTTACTAACCCCTCAGAAAAGGGTTCCCTGCTGACCGCAGTTATCTATCGGTCTAACTTCTGCCGCATTCCTGTGCCTCGTCACAGTAAATGGGACTGTGTCTACTGTTCAGTCCGTGCTCAGAGGCTTCTCTCTTCAGAGCCCCACACTTGCTCTCCCACTCTGACTGTTAGTGACGTTTTGTCTCTAGTAACCGTCATGCTCTCCCTTCCAAATCTGAGCTATGCTGAGGTTTGAACTAAAAAGCCATATGTGGGAAGTTGCCATGTGTAAAAAGCACTTTCAGATTGCTGTCCTTTTTTAAGAAAAATATTTCCCAAAATACCAGTTTTTATTCCAAAAATAAAAATGAACTGAGAATATGAAGTACAGATTGTAATGTGGAGCTTTTTTTATTCTAAGCCTGCAATGCAGCTCCCAAAGGTTGTGTGGGATTTATTTTATATAAATAGCCATATGAATTCAGCAAGACTCATCAAGAAAATTGAGATTTGTGACAATGGACCAAACAGGGAGTGAGGAAGTCATCGAATTTCCTGGGTCTTTCTATGAGACTGGACTGTGCACTGTGTAGACTGGCTAGGTTTCAACTAATCCAACAGCGCTTTGTTCTGCTCCTAAGTTTGGCTTGGAGGAGAGGCGGCCAGGGTCTCAGATCACAGGAAAGATATATCCTCTGCCGGACTTTGTTGGTGCCAGTGTCCAAAATGTACAACTATTACCCTGGTTTAGGGTGTGGCTACCAAGACATATGTTATGATTGTGTGCTCACCCCATGTATCTATACTGTACATGTAGAGCCTAGATTTATAAACTGCAATGTAAAAAATATATATTTACCTTTTTAAAAAGACAATGGAAATTCCACGTAGATGAACCATGGCATCGTGATCTAATGCCACTTTAATTGTCCCAGAGTTGCTTCCTGGTGGACAGCCGGGCATCGCCTTTGGCACTTGCATGCTTGTCTTCCTGCATCTCCAGCATCTGTTTACTTTTTGGTTAAACTAATAAACTGCTTTGGGACTTGGTTGGCATGTGCTGCCAGACTCAAGGGGCTTGTATCTGGAGTGTTAACCAGGTGGGTTCTGGGTTACAGGTTTGTTGGCATCTGGAAGTAAGCAGTGGTAGCATAGATGGCAGGGGACTCTCCCAGCTGCCAAGGGCTACAGTTTAGGGGGACAGTGGTGGCTCTAGAAAACTCATTCGGAGGAGACGCAGCCATGAAGTGGGGCTTCTGTTTATGACACTGAACTTCTAGTGAGGAGCCTTCCTTTCCCCGCCCCCCCCCACAGTGATGGCTGATCTGGACTGTCATGAACCTGCCTGTGGTACCCCAAAGCAGGCAAAGCCTCTGGAAGGCAGAAGGTCTTCTTGAAGCCCTTCAGTCTCCATCCAGTTTCATTCAACAGACAAAACATCATCCTTTTCCAGTTTCCCAGAATTATTTCCAATAGATTCCTAAATGAACTTGTCATGAAATTCTAGAGTGTTCTTTTTGAAATCTGTGTGTGGGGAGGGCATGCACGTGCTGTGGTGTGTGTGGAGGTCTAGGGACACCCTCTGGGTGTTTTGTTCTCCCATTGATGTGACACTGCAGTGCTAGTGCAGCTGGCCACAGCCTTCCAGATCCTTCTGGCATACTTTCGTAGCCTTTGGGATCATTGATTTGCATTTCGCTTTATGTCTGGCTATATGTGGGTATTGGGGAATTGAACTCAGCTTGGCTAGCAAGCAAGTGCCTTTAACCACCGAGCCATCTCCTTAGACCTCAAATAGGTGTGTTAATAGGAAATTAATAATGCTGGGTAGGAACAAGAATTTTAAAATTATTTTTATTATGAGGGAGGGAAGAAGGGGGGCATGCCAGGGCCTGTTGCCTGTGCAATCAGAGTTCTGACACATGAACTACATTACACATCCAGCTTTATGTGGGTACTAGGGACTCAAGCAAGTGCCTTTAACCACTGAGCATTCTCCCCAGACCTAGGAACAAGATTGTTGTGTCTTTCACTAAAGGACTAATTTTTCAAAACTATTCTAGAAAATGAGTTCTCTTCTATGTATCTAGAAACTGGGTTTTTACCTGGAGTAATAGTGTCTTTAGATTTCCTTCTGTGAAGTGTTTTCAACTTCTTCATGCAGAGCCACACCACCAGGAGGCAGGCTGTAGTGCTTCTGTGTCCTTTCAGTGGTATGGAGACATTTCCTGGCACTAAAATTTTCGCCACAAATACCTACAATTCTAGGATCAATTGGTTCCTTTTTAAAAATTAATTAATTAATTTATTTTTGCATTGCTATTTCTCTTGGAAGATCTCTTAAAATGAAAAATCGGTGGAGGTGTGTATTAGCTAGACTAGATTAAAGTTAAAAATGAAATCTTGTTAGCTTAACCAGAACCTTTCTTTTTTCATTTGTGTAACAGTGCAATGATGGAAGCTAGGCTTTCCTTTAACATTGACTCAAGAACTCAGTCACAGGTGGGTGTGGTGGCGCATGCCTTTAACCCAGCACTTGGGAAGCCTGAGTGGGAGGATCACTGTGAATGAGGCCAGCCTGGGCCTACAGAGTGAGTTCCAGGTCAGCCTTACCTCAAGGAAAAAAAACAAAACTCAGTCACTTTCCATCGTGCAGTCACAGTGATGGCCTATGGCAACTGTCCAAACTGCCTTAGACCACAGTGACACGTGTCACCTCCTGAAGAGGTGGCCCTGAGGACTTGAGATGGGTTATGGACAGAAGAGGAGGAACTGAAGACAGGAGATGGAGGAGACAGAAGACTGAAGGAGAAAATATCAGAAAGAATAACTTAAAATTTTCTAAGAGGTAGGAAAATACAATGAGAGAGTCTCAGTATTTTAAGCCTAGAATCTGGAAACCATTGTTGGGTGTGGTTCCTCAGCACTCTCCCAGAAATCTGTGCACACACACAGGTAACTCATTAGCATTTTGAGGAAGTTTTCTTTCTTTTCCTCCCTCTCCTTTATCTCCCTCTCTTTATTTTTATTGTTTTATTGTTTTGTTCTGTTTTATTGTCACAGGATCTCACTATGTAGTCCAGGCTGGCTCCTCCCTGTGAGAGCCAGCCCCAGACTCTTTCTCAGCCTCTGTACCCCAGCGAACAGTATTCAAGTGCTTTCTCACGGTGTTCCAGAAGCAGCCAGCTTATTCCCGCTGTCATTTATTACCAGAACAACACGTTGTGCTACGGGCCCAGTTTCTTACACAAGTATAAAACAAGAGAAAAAAAAGCAAATGATTTAAACTTTCTGAATTGCTCCTTTGACCCTCACTCAGACATTTATTTTTGATTATATAATAGCTAATAGCCAAGTCCTCACATGCAAAATGTTATCTGAGAATGTATAGTAAGATCAATATTTTGACAATTTACTGAATAATATGTATACATTTCATGAGTGGAAAATACACAGATTGGAAGTACAAATTCCTATATATAAAAACTTCTCTCTCTCTCTCTCTCTCTCTCTCTCTCTCTCTCTCTCTCTCTCTCTCTCTCTCTCTCTCTCTCTCTCTTTGAGAGAGGAAACCAGTCATCTGCCAGAAGGTTTGAAGTAGCTGCAGGTGCTATTTGGTGTGGGTGGGATCTGACCACAAGAAATCTCAGAAACTTCCACCAGCCCAGGGAGTCAGACTTCCTGGCTACTTACCACCTTAGGCAAGTTCCATTATCTTCCCATTGCCTTACCTGGAAAACAGGGATTACTAACCCTTCTAACCTCTTGAGGGTCACCAGTGTTAAATAAGAGCATATACAGACAGAGCACCTTCCACTTGGCTGCGCACTGTCAACTAGCTTATAGCCTGGGGAGAGCAAAGCCCCCAACTTCTCTGGTAGGGCAGCTGCCAAGGTCCAGATGTGAGATTTGAAACCTTGAGGATTGAGGCCTCAGTGTGTGGAGCTGTTTGGGGGAAAGAATGACTCATGGAGTTGGAACGTGCGGCTTGTTTCATGGCCGTGGCCCAAAGACAGACCTGTGGCCCAGCACAGCCTCCCTTGCCAGCCTGCAGGCTTTGACTGAGCCCTGGGCTTGGGTGGGTCTCAAGGCCCTCACCTTCCTGGCAGCCCTCTGCAGCCTCGGAGGGAGGGAGGGAGGGAGGGAGGATTTCTAGCAATAGAAAGAGAACCCCTGGGTCCGTCCTCCTCAGGGTCAGTCTCTGCTCACATGCACAGCTGTGGGTTGATGCTGTCCCATGGGCGCTGAGTGCATCAGAAGTCCCGCCATTCTTTCCCATTCTTTCTCGGTGGCCCGAGACTGGGAATATCCCTGTGGAGCTCTCTCTGGGTCCCTGAGCTTCGAAGCAGGTTCTCTACAAGCCCTGGAAGCACTCGGATGAATTCTTATTAAAATGCCATTTCAGAAGAAAGCAAGCTGAAGAAGATACAGGGAAGGTTGTAAAAATAAATTCAGCCAATTAAAAATAGAAGGAACTCAGATCTTCGTTCTTCTCACCCATTTGGGGGGCAGGTGAGAGGGGCTTTAGGCTGAAGTGTGCCTGGAATCTTAATTCTAAGCATCTACAGTGGGAGGAAGCAGACAGGATGGGGGAGGGGATGGAGAGGGAGAGAATAAATTCACAGAGCAGAAAGGAAGCCAGCCTGTTGCTCAACAACAAATCAGAATGGAGTCGAGATCCACTCAGTGTCTAACACTTGTGTGAACGGTTCTTCCCAAGCACTCACCTCAATTCCCCTTTGTCCTGGTCACGAGGAGGCACCACTTTCCCCTCACAGACTGCACTAAACCTGCCTTTCCCCAGCAGTTCTCCAGCCAGAAAGCACTGCTGTCCCTGCTCAGCAGCTCTACGCTGACAAGACTGTCTTCCAGTGTAGACCCTTCTTCCAGGCTCCCCCTCAGCCCTCCTCAATGTGGCCTACGAATGACTATCCAGGCTGCCTGCTCGGAGCAGTCCCAACGTGTGGCCATCAAATTCTGTTTTCTTCTCAAATACCCACTCACTTTAACTTTATGTTGTCATTATTTCACTCGTCAGTGATTTAACCATGGAGATCACTTCTGGACCCTTCTTTTCCTCTCCCTTGACTTGAAAAGATGTCTCAAAAACATAGTGTAGGGAAGTCATCTTTACTCCCTGGATGGAGGTACTTATTCCAACTATAATGAAAACTAAGATTTTCAAGCTTGTACCTGAATGGGAACATTTCTTATTTCAGGCACCAACTAACTCTTCTTTCCCCAAAACCTCTGCATTGTCTGTCAGTAGAGTACCAAGCCTAGAATTTCCCCAGAAACATTAAGCTCTGTATTTAGGAACAGATAAGGTGGCCAACTTAGTTATTGTTACCTACTTTTCCTGTTGCCCGTCACCAATCCTACGTAGCCTCAAGTCCATCCTACTGAGTCCTCCCCATCACTTCGGAATGGATCTTTTCATAGTTCTGAATTCACTGTGCCTACCTCACCCACCATTCCTCTTCCCTCTTCTGCAAGACCAGCACAAACCTCACCTGCCCAGCAGAGAAACCCCATAGACCTCAGCAGAGTCAGGTCCAGCCATCCTGTGGACAGCTGCCTACTAGCATGGCTATGGACCACACAGCAGTGGGGACCTCACACTGTCCTGAGCTTTGGCACAAGGCTTGAAGCGAGTCAGGGCTCGCACAGAGTGCTGGACATGGGGGCAGTTGATTTGAAATCTGTGGACCTCCTCTTTCTCTCTCTTTCTCTCCCCTCCCCTCTCCTCTTCACTTGCCCCTCCTCCCCTCTCTTCTCCATCTTTCTCAGGAAGATTATTGTAGCATCCCAAAATTTTTGAGTAACTGGATAGACTGATGTGTTTATCACAACAATGCAAGATGGATACCCCACTTAATTCTCTCTGTGGGGGACTTTTGCATTCTGTGCCCAGGATCCATTTCAGCTTACACCCCTTTAGCCACCCTGTCCCATTAGCTGTGGTGTCACATAGTCCTCTCTAGCCCAGCACCCTCGGTCTAGTGCAGACCCAGAAGTCCTCATGGTTTGGAATTGAGAAGGTCTTGAAGAGCCAAGGAGCATTCATAATTGAAAGAAAAATTTTTAAATTTTCACAAAGAGCTCCAGATGGCAGTTTGTCACTTCCCTGAGATAGCACAGCAAGACAGAGTAGGGTTGTGGGGTGTCAGCGCCTTCTCTTCTCCAGGAACCCCAGGCAGGACCCATGGTGGGTCCTCTGCAAACTGCGGGGGTTTCGGCACACATGGCACCAACAGCGCTGCCATAGTCTCATCCAGGATCCTGAGAGGAATCCAGACAGGGCTTAAACTCTGAGGCACAGAGGCAAAGGCTCTGCTCGAAGCCCTTATGTGGGCCTGCAAAGGTCTTGGTTTTGCACTAAGAGTGGAAGGGACGTCAAAAGACCTCGATCCTTGAAGGGATGGCTTCTTAGTTGTGGTGGTTGTTGTTGGTGTGTGTGTGCTAGTTACACGTTTGTGTACAAATTCATGTGCTTTGTGCCCATGTTTGGAGGTCAGTGGAGGGTGTTGGGTGTCCTCCATCACTCCCACCTTATTTTCCTGAGATAGAGTCTCTCTCTGAACCTGGAGATGTTTTTCAGTTAGACAGGTTGACCAGGGGGTCCCAGAGCTCCTCTGTCTCTACCCCCATTTTAGTGCTGAGATATAGGTAAAGTATGGCTGCCATGCCTGGATTTTTACATAGTAGCCAAGGATCAAAATCAGGTCTTCTTGTTTGTACAGCAAGTGCACTGAGCCATCGCTTCCACTCCAGAGATGACTTTAAACACATCCTAGATCTGCAGTTTGTAATGGTGACAAGAAAGGAACACTGCTTAGGATTCAGACCTGAGCAGGAGAAGAATCACAGTCTGGGCTAACAGAACAGAACTTTATTCACAGTAGAACAATCCTAATCTAAAATTCTAGAATTTCAATCCAATGTCTTTTAAGAATGAAAATTCTTAAATCCGTCAGACCAGCTGACAGGGAAAGTGGGGGGGAGGGATGTTATCTGTTCAACAAAACACACAAAAATCAACTCAATCTATCTCCACTCCCAACACCCCAGCTACCTGCCACCCCATTAAAAAAATCATTAAGGCCAGGCACACTTGCACACACATTGCAAATACAACCTTCAATCCATGGGGACACCCTAGGGATTTTTCACTCTTCCATTGTTCTGGGAAAGAAAGGTTAAGCTCTCCCTGACTGCCTCAAGCTGTAAAGCCTGAGCTGACTGACCAGTCAGGAAGGAAGGATGGCTGAGACAAACCAGCATGAGGTATATCCTGAGATGCCAGACTTTGGACACCATCATATGGTCCAACTCAGCATTTGACATATGGTCAGTCAGTCTATGGGGAAAGCAGAAAAGAATTCCAGGTGACATCTTTTGAGAAAGGGTGTCTGCCAAGATCTTGTCTCTGGGAGCTCTAGACTACTGGCCTAAATCTGTTATCCATTTCATTGTCTCTAACCAAAATCTCCAACCTTTAGTGGAGAATAATTTGTTCCCAAATAGTTAGATTATCTCAGCAACAGGCCTCCCTTAACAAAAACCAGGCTGGGAAATCCAAGAGCTGTTGGTGGTTGAACTCGTGGGTCTACACTAATGTTTCCCCGTGAGTAATGAAAGCTTACAGCATCTGCTTCTCTGCCTCATCCTACAATGTTTTCCCCTACCACACATTTTGTAAAATAAATAATTCAAAACATAATGAAGAATCCAGGCAGGGACAGTCGCTGGCCTGAAATGTGCTCTGTTCTCCTTAGTGACTCATAAAACTCACACCTGCAGTTCATTCTCAGGACCAAAGGGTGAAGCCGAGGGTGTGAGGGGCTGGAGCCATATGTGAGCCCCGTCCAAGCTCTTATCCTGTATATATTACATTTTCTTTATAAATAGTATATCCTGGGCTCAAGTAAAAAGGCCAAAGTTTGAATTCTTTTTTCCTTAAATATCAACCAAATTATATTCACGTGGCAAACTGGTAGTCACAATTATCAAAGGCCATGTCTGGGCCAGAGCCAATTATCCACCCTATCGGATGAGGAGGACAGTTAACAGTGCCATAAACTCATGGCAGAGTGATTTTAAATAAAAATCCCAAATCATGGTTCAATTTCCTTGCCCCCAAACACCTGTTACACAGACGTGTTTTCAAAAAGGTCACATAAAATAGACCGAAAGGTGGAGTCTGTTTGGGAGTTTTCAAGGTCATATCTGTCACATATAATGGATCACCCAGGTCAGTAAATGAGGTCCAGGGACTTGCTGCTTTGACTATGTGACAGATTGATGATGCATCTTTCAGATAAGATGGAGCCATGTCACATGTTAACGTGAGCAGAACGTGACTCGTGAGCACTGGCTGTCTGGACTGAAGAAGATTCACTTAGCCATTCCCATAAAGCCTATCTTTCAGCCAGCCTAGGAAATTTGGCTTTAATTTCCTTCCACTGTTGAAAATATATTACTCTTGCTCAATCATACCAGACCGCTTTGGTTCAATGACTGTGACGCCTACCAAACACCAGAGCAAACAGATGAATAGCCCTTTCGAAAAGCCAAACAGTGATGCACCATGGCGAGTGGTCCTCCCAGCCAGCCTTCAGAGCTCATCCCTCGAAGGGACAGTGTCCAAGGAAGTGGGCGGTGGCAGTGCTTCTGTGTTCTTGGCATTGCTGTGAATGTGCCCTTGCTTCCGGGATTTCCAGGAATGTGTCCTGTCCCAGTCTGTGGCCACTGTCTCATTGTCCCAGATGGTGGAGGTCTCTGTGTCACTCAGATACCCAGGCTGACCTGTGTAGTGCGTGGGGTAGATGAGCAAGGGTTCTGCAGAGAAAGCTTTCAAGTCCCTGGACGCATAATGCTCCTTGTACTCGGCCCTGCAAACAAGAGGTGCACAGGCTCGTGAGGGGCAGAAGGCTCACATGTTGTCTCTGAAAATACTTGGACTCCTTTCCTTATTCTTTAAATGCTGCATCCTTCATGAAAAGCCTTAGGTTACACACACAATAAAGGTTTATTTGAAGCCTTTAGAAGACCTACACAAACTAATAAACATTTGGATAGAATGGTTTAATGAATGACTTCAGGTCTGACTCTAAAAAACAAAAAAGAAAATTGAATTCTGTTGGACCATAATGATAAATATATCACTTCCTAAATAATTCCCTGTTTCTGGATTCATAAATGGCCATATCTGAGGCCTGTACCACAGTGCTGGGGTAGGGGACATGGTGAAGGCTTCAAGCTGTGCTGGCTGGACTTGCGTCTCCTTTCTCACCATCTTGGCTTTCTGCAATTGTAAAGCAGAGGGAGAACTTGGCTCCTGGGAAGGTCACATGGGATGACATCTGTACAGTTCCTTTGTCCATGAGAAATAAACCTTCCTTAATTACTATTTTCCCCTTAGTTTTGGGGAATAATCATCTGACCCCCCCCACATGACTTAAAGAGAGCGCAGAGCTCCATTTTTATAGACAACAGGAGATGCAGTGTGAGAAATCTCAATAGTTAAAATGAAGACCAGAGTTGGACATGACTTAACACTGGGGAAAAGGAGTCAAGAGTAGAACCCGGTCTCCTGATCCTTTGAAGAGTTTAGGAAACATTGGTTGAATAGCTATTATGTGCAATATTTGAATTAGTCTCTAAGGACCCAGAGATACTGTGTGTTCTGAACTGCAAGGGTTCATAGCTTGCTAGGGAGATGGACAAGTAACTCACCAACTCCTACGCCTTTCAGTAAATGTGGGATCAGAGTAAGCTCTGGGAGTTTGGAGCACTGTACTACCTTCTTCCCTAAGGTATCCATCTCTCGTGATGACTTGTTCATGAATCTGTTTTCCCCACTCTACACACATGGGGGCCACTGCCTCGCTGGTGGTACAACGTGAACTGAGCAGAATGAACCAGCAATCTGGGACACTTAAAATGGTCTTCATCTTATGGTGTCTGGAGTGATGGAAATGAGAACAAAGAGCAGTAGTTCTGAGTAGAAGATGGTCCTGTATGTTGGGTGTTAAAGAGGACCACTGGTCAAGACAGAGCTGAGACATCTGGCTCATCCTCCCTGTCTGTTCAAGGGAATGCATAGCCTCTCCTGGTTATGATTACAAAAAGATCATTTAGAAAAGCAATGCGACGATAAAATAGCGAGTTCTATCCAGGAGCAAGCTGTGCCCAAGGGACAGAGGCGGTGGTGGGAGACTCACACAGGATGCTTGTTGTACATGATTGGCAGAAACTCGTCTACTGGCAGCATCTTTCCAAAGGGATTGGCTCCAACCAACTTCTGTGCTCCTTCCAGAGAGATGACGTAGCCCAGCGTCCAGTAGGAATAGTCAGCTTCAACCAGATTCACTACATTGGGTACCGCTTTCTCTGGCTCTTTCACTTGCATCCTCTTCCTACCAATGTAACTATGAGGAAACAGCAGGGAGGTGAGAAACGGAAGTGGTAGAATAGTGGTATTCGAAGGGCAGAGCATAGATTTGGGTTGAACAGACATTTTCAAGGCTCGGACCTGCTGTGTCTTATGTTAAATGTGTCCTATCGCCAAGCATGGCTTCCACCTGCTATCATGGGTCACTCCCCTGGCTCCACTTAGCACTACTCCAACTACTCCTGTTTAGTTGTCTGTCTTCAAGCCAGAAAGTGAAGATGTAAGGAGATTTGAAAATATCTTAGATCATTTCCAAGAGATCTAAGAGATCTAAGATCAGTAGAGGACCTAGAAACCCAAGCGCTGCAAACTGTTCTTTCTGGGGAAATGTGTATGACAAGTCCGAAAGGCTTTCTTTCTCCCCTCTCAGAGGAAGGCACCCAACCTGCAGAGCAAGGACACGTGGACCTTCCCTTCTTCTGAGGACAGCAAGCACGTGCCCTCAGCCACTGCTTCGCAGTAGAGTCTGAATTTCTCTAGAGTGCCCTCCAGTGGAAGGGAAACTGAGGGAGCACTTGACATGTGGATTCAGGAAGCTACACTCTTACTAATTTAAAATTTAAAGTTTTAGCTATGTAAGATACTTTTTATGAAATATGTTTTGTGGTAGGTCTACAGAATAACTCTTAAAAATTTATCTTCTGGATTGAAATGCATTCTGAGTGTAATTACACATAAGCCTTTGAAGATAGTGCAAAAAAAATGCAACCTATCTTATTAACGGTTTTTAACATTAATTAAATGAGAATATAATACTATTTGGATATATTGGGTTAAATATACTATTAAACTAATTTGACCGACTTTATTTTTGGCCCCTCTAGTATGATTACTTTGAATAGAGAAACAACATACATGTCTTCTATTGAAGAATGTGCCCTAGGTGACTCCAGGGGCCTCTTATGTCATTTCCATGTATTATTCCTCTTTTCTGAAAGTAATAAGGTTACAGTCATGGATTGATTATGAGCGTTGATGTTTTGGGTTTAAGTAACTCTTCTTCATTTTGAAGGTGAGAGGTTCACTGATACTAGGTTATCTATTTAGCAGAACTTGGGCTTGGTCAGTGTATGAAGTTGACCATGCTCTCTCCCCTCCTCTCCTCAGGAGGGCAGCCATCATTTCCTGGCTCTGTTGGTACTTTGTCCCAAAATGCACCAACAAAATGAGGAGGGGGATGCATGCAGAGTCTACCTTTTAGGTTTCCTGGGTGGAGTTTTTGTGGTTATGAAGCTCAAGTGAAGATTGCCTTCACATGAGCCACATGGGGCTGAAAGAGCTTCTAGGCTCCCGGTGTGTGAGGCCTTGGCCCAGGCCAGGAGCTACAGAGGTAGAAGGGCTAGTGTGCAGGGGGCACCCAAGGGTGGGTAGAACAGTGATCCCAGAGTCCCTGGCTGATCACATGACTCACATCTGACAGGAGAAAGTGTTCATTCCCCGGTGTCTTTCAAACTCAGAATGGAGCATTTTCTGAGAACAAGTATCCGTAATTAAGTTTTCTCCGAGGATGAAAGGAGCAGCTCTGATTTGGAAAGATTGCCTTTGACACACAGCTGGGGAGCTTGGGGACTTTCTGCTTCATTGGGGAGAAATCGAAGTGTTATTTTGTTTTGAAGAGAGACAAAGAGAAAGAAGGAGGAAGGAAAAGATGGAGGAAGAGAGGGAGTGAGAGGAGAGAACGAGAGGGGAAAGGAGGGAAGAAGACGGGGCTCCATTTCTAGAGGCTGGTGACAGGGTGTGGGAACTAGATGTCAGCTCGGAGCCAGAACTCCCTGGAGCCACAGCGCTGCCAACAAACCCTGCTGCCTGAGTTCTCCTTTGTTAGATAACTTCATCTCCCAGGGGAGGAGTTCTCAGCTGACCCTCCACCTCCCACCCGGGCTGTCTTAGGAGCCGAGGTTCAAGTACAGACTTTAAATGAGTGCCTCCTCCTACCCTGCACAGCCTGCCCATGGACCACTTTGATTCACAGGTGGGATTCACACTGTGTTCCCCAGTGGTCCCCAATGGCATCCCTGAGCTATAAGAAGGCCCTGATCTGCTGACAGACAGATTCCAGTCTCAGAAAGAATCTCCTGTGGTTTCTCACCTCGAAGAGAGACCTCTCCTAACTTGTTTCTGGAAACATTTGAGGTGTGAAAAGCAGGCAAATGGAAGGAAGCTTAAGTTGTGTCCCCTGCAAGCCATTCTGCACCCGAGCAAGGACCGCCCGATGTCCAGCGGGGGTGTCCTGTGACTCACATTAGCTCCCAGTCCAGCTGAGCCTGGTCAATGTCATCCATCAGCTTCATCAGCTTCCTCTTAAACTGATGCTCGAAGCGCACATCGTCCTCGATAACAAGAGTCTTCTCCAGTTCTCGGTCAATGACCTGTCAAAGTCATCCATGGAAAGACAGCCCATGAAAAGTTCCGTTTCTGTTTATTAGCTCAACAAGTCCTGGCAACGTCAAGAGTCCAGCAGTGTAATTTGTGAAAGCTTTAGATTCGTTACTGAATCTAAACGAGCGCTCATTCAAGGTGCCCACCTTGCACGTTCACACTTCTGACGTAACCCTTCTTCATTTTGAAAGTGAGAGGTGAATGTTAAACCAGCTATAGGTCATTGATACTAGATTACAGTGAGAACGTATGCTCTACCACAAATGCAATGCCATAGGTGAAGCAGTGTCATGGGTTACCTCCCAGATGCATGCTGGGAGACACATATCATATGGTTCCACTCATATACAATGAAGGTGCAGGCACAGGCGAAGCAATTCCATGTCGTTAGAAGTCAGGGTGCCGATTATCCTTGGGAAATGGTGACCGGAAGGTGTGCAGACATCCTGGCCACCTTTCTCTGATTCCAGAGTTGATTACCTGGATGTCTTGTTCAGTTTATGAGATTTTATGCAACTATATCTAATGATCTCTGTATTTCTATCATCTTTAATCTAAAGTTTAATGAAAGAAGAAGCAGGAAGAAACTAAGGCAAGCAGAGTGTCTTTTTTTCTCCTTTAGTTCTCTCGTCCTCTTTCTTGAGGGGACTGATCTTCCGGAACCCTGAGCTCCAATGACATTACACCCATGTCCTGGGCTGTAAGATACGAGGTCAAGTTCTGTCTCTGCCTCTTCTTACCTGAGAAGTCATTGACGAATGCCCTGGTAGTGAAAGGGGTCCTCAACACTAACCACCTCACATGACCTCTGTGTGATTCTTGCCTGAATTCACTTGATAAACGATAGAATGAATTCTTATGAACAATGAAAATAAATTGAGGAAAATGACTCCTTTCACACGGATATTTTTCCCTGATCGCCACTATCTCAAGTGGCACTCAGGCGACCCTCCTAGTGCCCTTGTTGCTGGCCTTGGGCTGGTAGTTTTGGAGGCACAGAGCAACAGCACACTTGTCTGCTTCCAGAAGAGTCGCGAGCTCCCTTTCCACCTGGTCCTAAGCCACTCACAAGCCTCACTCTCCTCTCTCCTCCCCACAGAACGGCTCTCCTCAGAGCACTGTTTACCTCTTTCCAGACAGAGAAGTGACTGAGGAAGCAGCCGATTTCACCCCTGGTCAAAGGCCTGGAAGAGTAGGGATCCCGGTAGCCTGGCAGCATTTCAATATTCAAGGCCTTCAGCTGGCTTGTGTTGAGCGCCCTGTGCAACAGAGAACAGACATGTCTGAAAATTACTAAGGCGGGGGCAGGGGAGAGAGAGAGGCTGATTCTTAATTTCTCATTATTCTTCCCATAGCCCTTAGTGGTGGGAATTGAACCCAGCACCTTGAACATGCTGGACAAGCACCTTACTACCGAGCTACCTGCCCAGGTCTTTAGGATTTCCTTAGGGTTACTGCACCACAGTAGCATGGAGGGCTTTAGGAAGACAAGATGGCGTCTTTTATTTTGGTTCACCTCTCATAGTGTCTAGCATTGTACTAAGTATCTGCTTTCCAAAATATGTGAAGTGCTCTTGTATAAAGGAAAGAGGCGCAGAAAGTTCTGGAAGGGACAGGAAGGAACGGGGAGAGGAATTGTGTGCATGTATGTGCATCTTTCTTTTGGACTGAAAATTTAAACTAGGTTCAAAACCCAAAAAAGAGAAGCATTTCCAGAAAGCTAGACCCTCTGAGAATCTGATTCGCCATAGAAGTGGGAAACTGGCAAAAGAGCTGCAAAACCCAAGTGATATTTATTTTTTAAAACTAACACAAATAAATTTAAAAACACCCAGCTGAATCTCCGCGAGCACAGCGAGTTTCATGGAGTTTGTGTCTTTTGTGTCTGCTCTCATCCCTCTCTCCTCAGCCCCCAGAGGCCATGACAACCAGCCACCTCACAACACCATGGCAACTCTGAAAGCCAGCTCCCTAGCAGCTACTGGACATGATGGGTGAATTGACTCCCTGAGGACCTTTCCCCAGGAACAGCTCTCGTCCCTCACAAACTCCATTTTCTGCTATATCTGCAGGGGATTTGTTTAAAAAATATCATGTTGGGGGAGATTATCCAGAGGCATGGCCAGGAGAACTTGGCTGAATACTAGGCTATCCATGGTCCCCTGTCACAAGGACTGATCCAGACTACCCATGGAGGAGGTTATCCAGTGGAGGGGGGAGGGGAGGGCAGCGGGGAATTGGGGATGACAATTCATTGTTTGCCCACTAAATGTTGTAACTCATTATGGACAATAAAAAAATAAAAAAATATCATGTTTGACATGACACTATCTGGGTTACATTACTAGTTAAGACTAATGAGGGGCTGACGAAAAAAAAACATCTTAAAAGGAAAAACCAAGGAATACAACATTTGCAGTGAATTTTGAAAAGCTTTAACATGGTCTCAATTATGTAAAAGGTTCAGTTATATTTCAGAGAAGACCTGAAAAAGTCCCAATCTCTCACCTCAGACTGACAATGGACCTGGGAGGTAGAGTGGGAGGGCAATGAAGACAAATGAATTAAATGCTATATCAATGACAGAGCTTGGCATGAGTTTTAAAATATCTAATTATATGCTATGGACAAGAGACAGAATTTTGAAAATTTGATTTTTTAATTATTAATAAGTAGTACAAGTCTTGTGTTGGCACCCCATTTCCCTCCTTCCTGCCCCTATTCCACTGAGGATCTCCTCAGTGGGTTTGCCTGAGTGCTCCATAGGATGGAGGGATATGATTAGTGCAAGCAGCAGACTGTTTTTTTTGGGGGGGGGGGAGGTGAGGTGGGAGCAATGTCTCTGCATGTTCCCCCCACCATGGCTCTTATAATCTTTCTGCCCCCTCTTCCACAAAGTTCCTTGAGCCATGGTTGGTGACATTCAAGTCTGTTTTAGTGTTAAAGACTTAAGAGAAGAGACAGAATTTTGATTGCAAATATAAATAAAAGGAAGGGAAATGATCCATTATGTAAATCATAAGCTTAAGGGAGCTGAGAAAGAAATGTCACAATGAAACCCATCACTTTGTATGTTAACCTGAAAAAAATTTTAAAAATGAATAAGGAAGATGATGAAAAGGAGCTGAATGAGCTATATTATTAATATCGGGAAAATAAACCAGCAGAGAAAATATCTATTAGAGACCAAAAATGATGATAAAGTTAGAAAGGTGTAACAGTTATCAATATATGTGTGCCTAACAGCAGAGCCATCAAAACATAGCACAAACTCTCAAAGAACTGAAATGAGAAAGTCAATCCAAAGGCAATCCTGGGTGACTTGAATCTTCTGCTTTCGGTGTAGGTGAACACTGAGGCAGGACAGCAAAAAAGGAAGGGGAGGCTTTAGTAGCACGATGAATAAGCCAGACCTTACAGACATTTGTAGAGCACTTCATATAATAGCAAACGTGCATTTTCCCACGTACACTTGGAACATTCTCTGAGAAAATCCATATGAACACCATGGACACCATAAATCAAGCCTCAGCACATTTAAAACTACCGGCTTCATACAATGTTCTCCAACCACAGTGGAATGAAATTACAGACCAATAGCAAATGAAATTTGAGGAATTCACAAATCTGTGAAAGCAATACACTCTCAAGAAACTTTTGGATTAAAAAACATAAGGAAAATTAGAAACTATTTTGAAATGAATGTGAATAAAAAAATCTTGTGAGATACACTTAATATAGAACTTAGAGGTAAAGTTATAGCTCTGTTTATGTTTTGAAAGTTTATCTCAAATAAATTATCTAAACAATTATCTTTAAAAATCTAGCAAAAGAAAATCAAATTAAGTTCAAAGTAAGCAGGAGAAAGGAAAAGACTATAATGGAATAAATAAAGCAGGAACAAGAAACAACACAGAATATAAATAATAAAAAAGATCTGGTTGTTTGATAAGGTCAACAAACTTGGCAATCCTTTATGGAGAATAATGAATACAGAAAGAGAGTAGGGACCAGGAAGATTGCTCAGTGGTTAAGGTACTTCCTGCAAAGCCTGATGGTCTGGTTCCCCAGTACTCATGTAAAGCCAGATGCACAAAGTGGTGCATGCATCTGGAGTCTATTTGCAGTTGTTGGAGGCCCTGATGCACCCACTCTCTCTCTTCTATCTCTCTCTACTTGCAAATAAATAAGTAAATAATTTTTTTTAAAAAAAGAAAGTAGACCGAAATTATTCAAGTCAACAATGAAATAAAAGGCATCTGACTGACCTGGCTGATGTAAAAATACAATGGAGAATTTCTTTCCCCAATTAGCTAACCTAGATAAAATGAACTATAAAGACATGTACTTCCAAAATTGACTAAAAATTAGAAAGCTTAACACAAGATTTTGTGTAAGTAATCAGAAAATTTTCCACAAAGAAAAACTCAGGACCAGATGGCTTCACTGAATACTACCAAACATTCAAAGAAGAATTTACATGAATTCTTATCCTTTTCCAAAAAATAGAACAGGAAGGACATATCGCAACTGGTTCTATGAAATCAGTGTTATTCTAATACAAACCAGCTATACCATCAGAAAACTACCGCCAATTTCCCTCATTAATATAGGTGTGAAAATCCAGAAAATACTAGCAAATAGAATCCAGCAACATAAAACAAGGTGTTACATAGTGAAAGAGAGTGAAATTTATTGCAGGATTGCAATTTGGTTTAACATGTGACTTTCTACGAAAGCCATGGACCATATTTACAGATGAAAGCTGCACCGTCATCTCTTTGGACACAGAAAAAGCATCTGGCAAAATACAACTTCCGTTCAGGAATCAAAGGGCATTTCTTCAATTCTATAAAAGCCACCTGTGAAAACCACACAGCCAGTATTTTACTTACTTGAGGAATTCCTAAATGCTTTCCCTGTAACATCAAGACAAAAATGATGAAACCTAACCCTAATAAAATTGGCTCTGGCTTGTAACTCCCAGTACCAGAAACCATGTACTTGTCCACATTGAGCTGTTGATCGGAGAAACCTACGAGGTCCCCCAAACAAGACAAGCTTCTGTCAAAATGCTTGATTACCTGCCTGAGGTAAAGATAAAACCCTATTCCTGAAGACACTAGGCTTCAGTCACATGACATGGAGAGGCCCAACTGGAATCTGAAAGGAAGTCAGTTCCCAGATGGTTAACCTATGTAGTGCTGAAAAACACTACATGAGCTGCCAGGGGAAACTGGCCAACCATGCTGGGAGAAAGCAGGGGACACTGCTCTAGGACAGTGAAAGGCATGACAAGAATGTACACACCTGTGCAATAGTGTCACCCACCCTAGGCGCGCAATCAAGGGCTCTCTGATTGGCTAAGAGATCTGCTCAATGTCAAGGAATTTGTAGCCAGAACTGGGATCCAAGCCAAATTCCTTTGGAGACCAAGAATCTGGACTTCAAGAGGAAGGTTCCTCAAACCATGGACCTAATAAGAGGCTACACACATTATAACCTCACCAAATTAACAATGCTTGTCTCATTTAATCGATGCTGGTCTCACTCTCTGTTGGAGAATCTGTTTTTATTTTTCAGAAGGCAGCAAGAACCATGGACAACCCAATTTTACCAACAAGACCAGAAATGACAGGAGATGAATCATGCCTAACATATCAGCTAGGGCCCAGGTGAACCACAGAAGTGGATGAGCAAGAGAGCTGCTTCCACAGTAAGCCCAAGAACCTATGCCAGGGCAATGGAGACAGACA
>PVHP010020121.1:0-31028 GCA_004024765.1 Zapus hudsonius | reverse complement strand
TATCCAGAGGTACGGACAGGAGAACCTGGCTGATTACTAGTCTATCCATGGTCCCCTGTCACAAGGACTGATCCAGACGACCCATGGAGGAGGTTATCCAGTGGAGGGGGGAGGGGAGGGCAGTGGGGAATTGGGGATAACAACTCATTGTTTGCCCACTAAATGTTGTAACTCATTATGGATAATAATAATAAAAAAAACCCACAACAGGCAACAAAACAAAACAAAACAAAAGTGGGATGGAGAGAGGTCTTAGCAGTTAAGGCATTTCCTGCAAAGTAGAAGGACCCGAGCTCAATTCTCCAGTATCCACATAAAGCCAGATTCACAGGTAGAACGTGTGCCTGGAGGCCCTGGCACAAAATCCATTCTGTCTGTCTCTCTCTCTCAAACACACACACACACACACACACACACACACACACACACACACACGTATATGAAACACAATCAAGGGCTGGTGTAGGTCAGTGGCAGAAGCCTTGCCTAGCATGTGTGCATGTCCCTGGGTTCAATCTTCCATAACACACACTCCAAAGAAACAAGCCAAATAAAATTAAACCCTCTGAAACAAAAAACAATTTATTTAATGCCATTACCCTAAATAAGACGCTTCATTACAAAGTAACAATTTTGTTGCCTACCTTAAGATACAAAATAGATCCCAATAACTAGTGAACTAGTGGATTTCTAACCATTAGTCCAAGTTAATTAAAAATGATCAGATGATCAGAGCTAGAAGTACCAAAAAGAAAAAACTGTGGGTCTAGATGTTTAGCAACTAAACAACGTTGCAGAGACTTCCTAACAAGGCTTTTCCTAATAGGAGTGTCTTTTCTTGATTCTAATTAAGTTTCAATTATAACCACACCCTAACTTTGAATTAAAACAAAAAATAAAACCGCTCTACAGAGCAGTTCTATAGCAAAGTCCAGTTACAGTGTGGTTTATTTTCTCCTCAAAGTCTAAGGAACATAACAAATTAATAGGCATGTGACTACATTCACAAAATTTCAGAATGCTAAATCCAGAATACAGATATAATTATTTATCTGGATTTGTTGTTCTGACATTTTGTGAATGCAATCACATGACTGTTTATCTCTTGTGTTCCTGACCTTGTGGTTCAATAATTTAAGTAATTCCTTCTCATTTCATCAGTTTTAGGAGCAAGCCAAAACAATATATGCAGATACTGTTTTAATTAGAGGTGCCCTAAACACTCTTTAAAGCCTTAATTCTCTGACCCTCTTTATTTCCTCTAACCTATGTTAACAATATTCATTCACATCGAATCTGCTCTATTTTTATCTGGTTTTCTTTTTACATCTTGGAATTGGAAGGATGAATGAGTTAGATATGATTTTAGAGATCATTTCTTTTAATCAATCATTTTGTAAATGAAGGCATTAGGTAGGACATAAATATTAAAACTTGGTTATTGGTTAATTTTTGTTACATAACCCACCCTAAACTTAGTATCTTAAAAAATAATGATTTGTGATTTTTCTGGTATAACTACTAGGGCATTGTGAAGTCAGATAACCGCTAGAAGCAGACACTGACTCCCCATATTTGACACAGCAGTACTTATTTCCTACATATGGTGATTTTATACATTGTAACTGGTACCTTGTGGAGGAACTTTGGCCACCACTTCCATCCACGTTGTTGTAAAAAACAGCATTTTACTAGTTAGTCTTTGTGGTTAAATATTTGTTCTGTTGTGTGACACATTTATTTATCCAATCATCATTCCAACAATGAACATGGAAATGCAGATGTCTCTGATAAGTCGTATTTCCTTTGGATATACACCAAGGTATTTTACTTAGCTTATACAACAGCTATATTTGTGACTGTTTGTGACTACTGTTTCCAACCAGCAGCGTGTAATGGTTCTGAGTTCCCCTTTTCCCATAGTCCTTGCTAGTTTTTTTTTAAATATTTTAAAGGTAAGATACTGCTTTGTGATTTAGACTGGACTCAAACTCACACTCCTGTCTCAGTCTCTCAAATGCTTGGATTTATAGGTATAATCAGTTTTTATTTTTTAATACTATTGTAGCGTTAATCTTCATTTTCCTGATGGCTAATATTGAACGATGTCATGTATTTGACGGCCACCTGAATTCTTTTATAAAGTACTCACACAGAGTTTTGAATTTAATTGTGTCTTTGAGTTACTTTAGGTTATCAGCTATCAGATGAGTGATGGGGACACACTTTCCCCATCCTGTAGGCTGCACTAACTATTACTGTGCTCAGCAAAACCTTTGCAGATTAAATCCGTTGTAAATTTTTATTTATATTTAGAGAAGAGAGACTGTGTGCCAGGGCCTTTTGCCACTTCAAACGAACTCCAGATGCATGTGCCATCTTGTGCAACTACTACCTTTACATCCTGAGTACTGAGGCATTGAACCCAGGCCATGGCGTTTTAGAAGCAAGTACCTTGAAGCTGAGCCATCTCTCTAGCCCAAAGCTTTGCACTTTGATAGAACTCCATTTGTGCTTGTTTCCTGTGCTTTGGATGATTTTGCCCATTATTTTCTCCTTTATCTTCCAAAAGTCATTCTAGGCGTCAGGTCTCATATTTAAATGTCTTCAAGTCTTTCTGAGTTAAGTCACTGCTCAGGAGACTGGGGGTTCTACTTTCATTGTTCTGCACTTAGCCATACAAGTTTCCCAGGATCATTTACTGAAGACAGTCCTTTCTCTAGTGTTCTTTACAGCATGTCACATTTTTTAATGCTACTTTTGATGGTGCTATTCTTTAACGCTGTAATTTCTAGTTTCCATTTTTTGATGCTAAAACACAGAAAAACAATTTTTTTTGTTTTTATTATTATTATTTTTTGCACAATGTGCTTATATCCTGTGGAAAGGATTCACAATGTCTTGAGGCTAGTGCATTCAGCATTTTGGAACACTATTCCAAGACCACCAGGACATAAAAAGTCTGCGCTGAAAGAACAATGTTTTCATTGTTCTTTCATTGTTGTATTGTGTAAACAATACAATTAAGAAATAATAAAATGTTACACCCTAAGTCACAAAGTTGTTGGATGATTTTGTTATACTACAATAGATGGCAGTTATTAGCAGAATCAAAAAATTAACAGCTAAGTTACAAGTTGGCAGGACAGAATCAAAGAAGCCAGGCAGACCTCACAAGACAGGCAGGAGACAGGAGAGTGTCTACGGAAGAGACCTGCCTGCCTGCACTGACACTAAGTGCACCTCAGCCTAGATAGAGACTAACTTGTTTTAAATTCAGAGGAGGATGACTCTTCATGAACTTAAAACTTCAAAGGTCAGTCTATCAACTGGTTCATTTTTTAAATCAGAGATTCCTGGCCATTTGGATCAGGTCACTATGAGGATAATGTTAGCCCTCTACAGACAGTTCTTTCACATAAGATTCTTACTGATGTCACCTACTGCATCAGATTTTCCCTGCTTTCATCTTTATTCTATCAGGACATTCTGCTGTAACTCAAGTTCTTTTTGTCAGGAAAAGGTATGTTAAAATATGAAGTTATTACTATACAGAGCAAAGCAAACATGACTATTAGAGACATCCTTTTTAAAGGTTGAACTATAATGGCCAATTTTTAAAAGGTATTTCCTTATATGTGTGGGACAGAAAGGCTCATTTGCCTAACTGATAAACAGTCCATAACCGAATAGTAATACGGCTATCAAAGTCTGTATCATTAATCCACTCATTAGTGTGTCTTCACTTTTAGGAAATTAGAACAGAACTATGGGAAGGTATATAAGTCTGAGATAGAAAAACAGATTGCAGTACATGTACCATTCCTAACAAGGTTCACGATGTCTCAGATTGCTCTTACACTGAAGAAACACAGGTTGTTAAATAAAGGGCTAGCAAGAAAGGAAAATAAAACAATGTATTATCAGAGCTTTAAGGCTTGAACATTTACAAGCCAGAAACATGTGTTTCTGGAATCCAACCATTCTGTACAGTGCTATCAATTAGGTTCACTTGGTTTTCTACATCTAATTAGAAAACTCCATTCTGACATACCAGTCCTATAATAACAGTATTAAAGAGATACCAGAAGAAGGGCATTTAAATTTAAGCTGAATTTAAGAGTTTCCTTAATTATCAAATGCATTCCTAGTCAGTAAAAATGAAGTACTGTGTTGAAATTGAAGCTATAAAAATGGTTAAAAATAAAGAGATTCTAAAGTTCAAAAACTAGAGGCATACTCTACATATTGGACTGAGTCAATATAAACAGAGAATGAGAAGAAAGAAAAACAAAACAAGATACTAGTTCTGTAATAATTCCAAACATATTAATTACAATAAACTATATAATGTAACAATTACAGCTCAGCTCTGAACATCTAATTAAATTTCCAGATGACAGTAATCCATATGATGCTTCTTGAGAAATCTTTACAAAGCATAACTTTTTTCCACAAGGGTAATTTAAAGCAGTGAAACAATTTTGAAGAAACAGGCTATGGCCAAGGCTCTGGGTTGCCCAGGAGAACTAGATGGTAAGACCCTACTGCTGAAGACACAACATGTTTGTGCTGCAGGTCACTGAGAAATCAAGGTGGAACTGACCTGAAGCCTCTTCACTATCGGCTAGTTGTCAGTACCCGTTGGAGGAGAAAAGTCATGACCAATGTTATTAAGTACCATTCAATTCTGCAAGCTTTTAGGGCTGGCTAGCCAAGTCCAATGCACCAACTGGTACAATGGTGGCATGTGTGTTATGGGGGAATCATCTGCTCTGAATGGGTTGGAGGCCCATTCTACTGAAGAGAATTCATGTCTGATACTGAGAACCTAATCAAAAGCCTACAGCTTAGGAAGTCATAAGGGGGGGGGGAGAACACGACACAGGACGACGGGATGGGGACAGGTCGACCACTGATACTGTCGCTTAGCCAAACTGATATATTATGTCCTCCAAATATTTATAACAACATGTTAATACTACTCTCACTTTTGGCTTAGAGAAGCTTCTCTTTTCAGATGGTGCTGACCACTTGGATGTCTCAAAACTCATTAAAGTGCTGACAAGTGCCAGTGGGACGTCAGCTCCAAGTGAGACATCTGCAGCACATACTCCAAGATGCAGGGACCATGTGGAAGAGGTGGAGGAAAGAATGTGAACACCAAAGAATGGAGAGGAGTGCTCTGGAATGCTGTCTTCCAGGCACAGAGAGGCCTTGATATTCAAGACTTCACAGTGGTGGGCAATACCTAAAAAACCTATATAATATGAAGGCCAAAGGGGCGCAAGGGAACCCATCAAAACAGAAAGGACTAGTTGGAAAGAAGTTCAGTAGAAGGGGGACAAAGGAGGGTGGTGAGAGAATTATGAGCAGGATAGATTGTGTATATCTATGGGGGCTGTCAAAATGTTTAGCTTTATGAGGAATTCTTCAAAGGAGGCTCTTAAAAATATTTTGGTGATTAATGTACATTTTTGTATTTACATACACTCAATATAAGTTCCTGAGAAGTCCTGAAATTCTGTAATTCTGATTAACTTGACACTGTAGTGTTTATTATTCCAAGAAACACTTGAAACATTCTAATAAATGCTAAGGTGGTTACATATCTCTTTTTACCTTGGTGCAGCTCAAGTTTTATTATTCATTTTTTACATTTTTTTTTTTGTTTTTCGAGGTAGGGTCTTGCTCTAGTCCAGGCTGACCTGGAATTCACTATGTAATCTCAGGGTGGCCTTGAACTCATGGCAATCCTCCTACCTCTGCCTCCTGAGTGCTGGGATTAAAGGCGTGCGCCACCACGCCCAGCTTCATTTTGCATTTTAATATTCATTACTAAGGACTTCACATCATGTAACTTCATAATGTCTAGTTGGAAGAAAAATCAAAGAAATAAATATGAAAAGTACTGCAGAAAATACTAATAAATTATATTTGGATAAGCCATCGTTTTGCTATGAGTGCAATGAGTTCAAAACAGAGAAACAATGATAACATAAAGCCAAGTTAAAAAAGAACTGAGATTCCAGTCAAGGATTTCTGTTGTCATCCTTAAAAATTCTGATGAAAAGGAAAATCTCCTGACAAAGGTAACTAAGCTTCCAAGTTTTAGTGCTTTCCCTTCTTGACTTCTGTGTGGGGCACCAGGGCTCAAGTGTCACCTCCTCAAAGAGGTCTTCCCTGGCCTTCTTATTCCCTAACCCTGCACTGCACATTTTATAACTTTGTTTTGTTTAGTTTCACTTATTTAGCAGTATCACCCAGTGTGTAGAAATGGTGCCAGCAAGATGGACACTCTGCATTTACGTGTTGAATGAATTTAATAAACACTATTTTAAAAAAGTGCATCATAAATAAACAAAGCAGGTATTACTGCTCATTTTTGCAGTTTAAAAAACGAACACAGCATTTTGCAATTTAGTAATTTAGAATAAGAGAAAATTGCTTTGTGTGTGTAAGAGTATGTGCTAAAAAAAAGTAAAGGTTCTTGTCATCTCAGTAAGAGAATGCAACTGGTTGTCACGAAGAGTAAAAAAAAAAAATCAGGAAAACTTTTCAGTAATAAAACAGTCACATCACTAGAAAATAATGAAGTCTGCTCAGTGTTGTGCAGTGAGCAGAAGCTACTTCTGCTAAAACTCAGCAGACTGAGCATGAATATCCCTCACCACAGGGTAATTTCTTGAGACGTTACCCAGAATGAAGTTTTTATCGCCCTGTAGCTTCACTACTACCTATCGTGCCAACAACTCCAAATTAAGATATTCACAGGTAGTTGCAGCCTGGCATAGGTAGGGATTTTGTTTTTATCAGAACTACTACCTCTACTATATTGTCTTGTATCATAAATCTCCAGTTATCACTGAATAAGGAACACAAGAAAAGACCTTCCTTCCACTGTGCAGACAAAACAAGTAGTAACAACAGCTACAACAATCTTGCTTGACAAAATAATCATGCAAAGTTCTTTACTCAAAAAAGTTGTGTAATATAATGTACTTCCACCTGGTATAACTGTGATACTAACTTTAGAGTAAAAAAAAAAAATCGAGAAAGAAGAAATGACAACAATTTTCATTTAAAAAGTCACACAGAAGCTGGGTGCTCATGCTTTTAATCCCAGCACTTGGGAGGCAGAGGTAGGATTGCCATGAGTTTGAGGTCATCCTGAGACTACATAGTAAATTCTATGTCAGCCTGGGCTAGAGTGAGACCCTACCCTGAAAAGCCAAAAAGGAAAAAAAAAAAAGTTACAGAGATAGATATAAAAAATGTCACGTATATTATAGCATTGGAAACATTAGCAGGCTGAGTGTGGTGGCACATGCCTGTAATCCCAGTTACATGTGAGTCAGAGGAAGAATTCTGAGGAGATCCTGAGCAACACAGTGGGCTCCCACTTCCAACTTATATGAATTGAAGGAACAGCAGCAGACTGCAAGTGGGCCTTAAAAGCTCACTAGTTAACTAAGACAACAGGAGTTTCAAACTCTATGAAACCATATTAGGACTGGGTCAATAGTATATATGACACATATGATTAGGAATATATCTGATCTGATTTTAAGGTAGATGTTGTATATTTGAGTTTAGCATCAAGACCACAGCCAAAGACTAGAAAAAGAAACAATAAACACCTGCCACAACACAATGGGGACAATTTTAATAGCCCACTCCACAAAACCAGAATGAAGCCTTAAGTTTTAAAAAAAGAACATTATCATTTTTTCATAATGCAGATAACCAGAAAACTACATTTAATACATGTATTTGGCTTGCTTTCGAGAACTCTAAATAGAAAGACCTTACAACTTTTTAATTATTCACTAGCCTGAAATCTTAGAACTCTTTCTGCATCTTCAAATTATGTTTACACTGAGTCTGTACCAATATGAAGGTGTGCCTGCACTTCACTTTGTAATATACATTCTCCTTCACACTGCTTCTTTAAAAGAAAGAACTAAGACTTTTAAAAACTGGAATTTCCATGAAGTGATAACCCATTATTGAGTTTCTAAGTAACACAAAGCTCTTCTAGTGTCCAATCTGCTTGCTGTTGACTAAAGGGACTCCAACCCCTTCTGTCCTGATTCAGTGGACAAGTGCCTTGAGAATGAATGATGGATGATCAGGCTCCACTTCTTACACTTTCTATCAGCTGACCACATGATCAGTGTAATAACAAATAAGAGGTAAGACTTACCTTTATCGGTTGTTAGTTTTTCTATACATCTGAAAAAAATAAAGAATCAAATGTTAAGTGAATAATTTTGTGTGTTTCCTTAAAATACAAATACTTCTCTTTCAGGTTCATCTCTAAAATGATACAGAGATCACCTAGAAAACAGCCTATACTTGTACTTTCCAACATGAAGTCACATATAGCCACTCAGCACTCGAAAGAGCTGGTGTGACTGAACAACTGCATTTTTAATTTTGACTAAAGTCAACTTAAAAAAAAAACAACTATGTGTGGCTAACATAACTGACAGCACAAAACAAAGTAGTTGTAGTTAATTATAAAAATACTAGGAAAATATTGCTAACTACTTCTACTAAGTAGAAATGAACGCTGCACTTTTACAGATGTGCAGTAATTAGAGATGAGCTGACACATACTTGAGATGTGCTCAAGCACTTCTAGGGAGGTAGGAGTAGCAGGAATAGCATATCTCAGTAACTGGTCCACTGAGGTAATCAATAATAGCATTACATTATACCTTTTCTCCCATCCAAGTAGTAAACAGGCCCAACCCTGCTTAGCTTCTGAGATCAGACAAGATCAGGCACGTTCAGGGTGGTAAGGCTATAGACTCCCATTTTTTCCTCAATTCAACAATTTTCCTAATAAAATTTTAATGAACCTTGAGAGACTCAACACTGTTCATTAGAATTAAAAAAAATTTAACAGGCCCTCCCAAATAAATGTAATTTTGCACTTTACATGTTGGATAGCAACAGCAAAAGCTTGAAGAGTTGCTTACAGATTAAGTAAAAAAAGATTCCCAAGCCTTTTAATTTGGGGAGAATTTTCATCATATGCAACTGGAAGGTAGCATAAACTCCCTATTAATTACCCAAATTCAAAAAGTAAGTTGGCTTTGGGTTTCTGTCATAAAGACACTACTAGTAGTATCTTTATTAGTATAGAGACTTTTTTTAAACAAGTAAACATAATGCAGTTAAAGAGCCATTATGAAAGAACAGCTGTCATTTTTGTTTCATATTTTTAAAGCTTACATTACAGAAATTTTACTTTAAATTGTGTCACAGACTACCCAAAAAACAAAATAACTGTAATCACCCTAACTTTAGTGAATACTGAAACAATAGCTACTAGATTTTGGAACATTTTTGAAATGGTTTCACATTTCTACTACAATATTGACTATGCTAGAATTCTGACCACTCAGATTCCAGCCTTGTCCTATTGAAGCATTCTAAAACCGAAGTTTTTCTCAGTACATTTTTTTTCCAATTCAGAATATGACCTCATCGTATTCATTCACTATTTTTAACCCTTCAAAAGAAAGGTAGCAAGAAATGCCACTTATAGGTTTTATTACCATTTTACTTAAAACACAACCAAACTAAATGAATTTCATAGGCAGGAGACTGAACATTTTCATCATGTTACTCATCTGAATCTCAAGACCTCTAAAAATATTCCAGTTTTGGCTATTCAACAGCTAACTACATCATACATTTCAAAATTATTTATTTAAAGTTCCAAAATCTGGGGCTGGGGAAATAGTTCAATGGCTAAAAGCACTTGCTTGCAAAGCCTTCCCACCGAGGTTCCATCCCCTAGTACCCATGTAAAGCCAGATGCACAAAGAGGTACATTCATGTGGAGTTTGCTTGCAGAGGTTAAGAGGCCCTGGTATGCCCATACTTATTCTCTCCTCCCTCTCTCCCTACTTACAAGTAGTTTTTAAAAATAATAAAGTTCAAAAATTGAAAACACACAGATTTCCAGCACTCTCCAACAGAATGAAATCATTTTTCATTTCAATCTAGTCTTAATGTGATGACTTCAGTTTCCACATGAGCAGAAAGCAATGTATTGTACCATCACTATCACATGCTTCCTGTAGGACGTGTTTGAAATGTGAATCCTAACAGTAATTTATTGGCTAAAATATAGCAAATGAGGGGCCTAATTCTTAAATACTATGGATATATAAACTTTGTCCAAATTTGGCTTGTTCTTATTAATCTCATAAGCTTAATTTTGATAGTAACATTTAACTTTATGCCTTCTGTTGAACATCATTTATTGAAAAAGCTATTTTCTTTCATAAATATTTTCTACTATCTTCATTCTCATGAACAATGGAATGAAGCTGCTATATACTCAAACTGAATACAGCCTATCTATCACCCTGCTGTCAGATCCCGGCTGTGAGTTGTCTGAGGTCACTTCCTGAGGAGCAAAGAGTTGGGCCATCAAATTTTCTGGATCAGGCTTGGTTTGTTTTTTTCCACTACATAATCTGCCTCCCAATTGCAACAGAAGTTTCAATCAATCTTTATTGACCAACTGCATACTTTGCTATCTCTTTAAGAAAAACATATGTTAAAAAGCTGATCACTTAGGATTTTTTTAAGGGGAAAAGCCAGGATTTGGAAAAAGAATCAGAAAGAACAAAAAATTAGGTATATTGAAAAAGGATCAGAAAAAAAAATTAGTACAGAGATAAAATTTCTTAACTCCTTTAAAAATCTGTCATAATGTTATTTGGAAAACAGATGAATCAGAGTCAGGGTTCTGTAAACTGACACTCAAAACCTCTTGAAAGGTCTTTAAAAATTAAGTAGAAAAAATTAGTTTGAAAAATGTGTTGTCACTGAAAATCTGTAACGCATGTGCACATGTTTAATACATGATCACTAATCAACACAGTCTTCCCTTTCACCACAGGGTCCTTGCAGACAGGGCCTCTCATTGGTCACCTGCTGTCTAGAGCAGGGCAGTTCCAGGCCTGACTACTGCTTAAAGAAGTGCCAGACAGAAATGTGCTGGGATTCCTCGGATTTGCAGGCCACTGAATAGATGACAATGTGCAATGAAATATGGTGACAATTTAAGTGTGATAAAATGCATATTAAAGACATGATCAGGAGATAATTCTGAAAGTAAAACACTATTACCCGAAGGGGAGGAGCACTAAAAATTAAGACCATTTCTCCTCCTCATATGAAATATTGTGTCAAAAAACCTGAAGAAGTTTAATTAAATCGTATTAATCCAAGATCAATCAACCGTGACAGCAGGGAAAAATACTACTCTAGGCACGATTAAGATACAGGTATATTTACCTTTTAGCTGGCAGGGGAGAATCAAGGTAAGTTTTAAAACTACTAACCTCCTCAGATAGGATGCTACAAAAAAATTGCATCAGGAATCCTATTTTGCATAACTGATAGGAAAATCACTACTACCTGTCAATCACTCAACCTGTCATGCAAAACAGCAAGTTTTACTTAGTACTTTACACATGCCAGATGCTGTGTGAAGCGCTTCACATGGTGTATTATTTAATGCCTACTAACTCATAGCCCAAGGAATTATTCTCTATAAACTATATAAATCCAATTGGTAGTTCACGCATCTCAAATTCACATTACGCTTAAATTTTTGAACATGAACTCAACAACTCTTACAACTCCAATCCAGCTTAAATATGTCTAAGTAGATTCTTATTATCCATAGAACTGTGGTTCATACACTTCTTAAATTCTGTGAACTTAAAACTCCAATCACAGATTTAATTTTAAAACGGATGTTTTATGCTTTAAAAACGGAGAGGACCTAGTGTAACAGAAAGCTTGTAGTCATCTCTACAGAAGGGGTGGAAAAACTGACACCCTTCCCTTCAATTTCCTTGCTTTTAGTTTTTTTTTCCTATTTAGACGTCAAAGGACACGCAAGTTTAATAGTGGATCCGGTAGTTAATGTGACTATAGCTGATACCCTCACGAACGCCCGTAATTAAGTTAATAATTAACAACCCTCCTTTCTGTTGCCGGCCCTGTGCTCCAGGTGCCCACGGAACGTCCCTCATTAAGATGCTAAGGAAGAAAGACAACGACACGTGCTACTTGGTCAGAAGAACTAAGTTCCGGGGGTCTCGGCGCCGGGGCGGGGCCGGGGTGTCGCCCGGGGCGGCGGGGTCGCGGGGACCGGGTGACCCGGGAGCTCGCAGCGCGCGCGCGTGCGTGCCGAGCCGGCAGGGGGCAGAGCGGGCGAGCAGGCGGGGGTCACGTGGCGCGGGCGCTACGGGAGCCCAGAGGGGCAGCGCGGAGGACCGAGGGGGTCTCCCCGAGCCGCCGATACTCACTGGAGTCGCGGACTCTTCTTGCCCTGAGCCGGGCCCGGGGACTGCGGCCCCGGGGCGTCGGGCGGCCTGGCACCGGGACTGCTCCTCCGCCGACGGGGGTACTCCGCCTTCCTCCGGCGGGACACGGAGGCGGCGGCGGCCCGGCCGCGATCCCGACCTCCCCTGAGCACGCGGCCGCTCGGGGTCCCCGCGGGCGCCGCCGCAGCCTCCGGCTCCCCCGACCGCGGCCGGGTCTCCTCCGGGGCCGCCGCCGCCGCCTCTCCCCCTTCCTGGTCCTGCTGCTCCGGGGATCTCGGCTCTTCCGTCTCCCCCGGCATCGGGGCTCGTCCGTCCCCCACCCCCTCGTCCCGGGCGGCGGAGGCGGCGGCGGCGGCCGCGACGCAGCTCCCCCGCCCCCGGCTCGCACGCTCTCCCCCGCCCGCCCGCTCGCCGCGCGCCCCCACGCCCCCTGCCACTCAAGGGCCGCTGCCGCGCGCACGCGCACGCGCGCCACACAGGCACCCACCGCGGGCCAATCGGGAGGGAGGGAGGGCCGCCCGCTCGCCCCGCCCCGCGACCTGCTGGGTTTCCTCCTCCACCCCTGGCTACAACCAATCAGGAAACGGCTCCCGGGGAGCGCGCGAGGTTTCCTTCCCCGCGCGCCCGCTTCTCACCGTTCAACGGCCGCGTCTCGCGACAATCCTAAAGTGACCTTCCTTCCCCTCCTCCCCCTTTCTGGCGTGCAACGCAGGCTACGGGAACTGGGAGGGGCCGAGTCGGCCCGTTTCCTAGAAGCTGCGCGCGCACCTGCCTCCCTAAGGGTCGGCCGTGGGCATAAGGGTTCCTTCTAGCCTCCCTCAGGCCAAATAAGTAGCCTGGACCCTACTCGGCTTCCGTTCCCACCCCACTTTCCTGTCTCTGCTGTCTCTCTGTCCCCAGCACCGCCGGGTCTTGTGGGGAGAAGGGGAAAGAGTTTTGAGCTGTCGCTTCTCCTTTAAGAAAAAAAAAAGCCCCGTCCGACGCTGGATGAAAAGCCCCTGAAAAAAATGGCGGCGGCAGGAAGGAAGCGGGGTTATGGGGCAACGGAGGCCCGCCCCTTCGCGCATGCGAATAGCTAGCATCTTCGCGTGCATTCTGGGAGTTGTAGTCCCGTGAGCCCCGTGTATCGAGGAAATAATAGGAAGTTAGGCGCGGAGAGGAGTCTGGGAGTTTTTGACTGATGTACGACGGGAAAGGTAGTTTATGTTTTACAGGCGGTGTTTACTGACCCGGGAGGCAGTGCTTCCGGGTTAGGACGTGCGGACAAGTACCTCGGGGCCCTCAGCGTTTCCTGTCCGCTTGAACTTTTCAGCAGCCTTGCTCTGCTTTGGTGAGACGACGTCCCTGGTACCACCGCTTAACGTTCAAGGCTCCTTTCCTCGTTCCGTCCCCGAGGCCAGGGACTGCGGATTCTCCCTCTGTCAGTTCGGTTTTAATAAAACGTGTAGAATGAATGATTGCTCGCCTGCAGATCCCTGTGCACAGCAGCAGGTGCCGCGGTGACCTTCCAGGTGTGCATCTCGGAGGTGCAAGCTGGAGACTGCGAACCCAAGACCCGGAGGAAAGGATGGACGCAAGATCTGGAGATCGAATTCTAAATTTCACATCAATCATTAAAATCTAGACAACCCTTTATTGCATTTTTTCCTTTCCAGCACTTGGCACAGTTGTCACACAGATTAGGAAAACACTCGCGCTGTGTTTTGCTTTTTCATAGGGAATAAAGTCATTTTCAGTGGGATTTTCTTTTCTTTTCTTTTTCTTTTTTTTTTTGCTGGCTGTACTTGCAGTGAGCAAATTTGGAACAGCACTGACATCCGATGGCTGCTTAAAGTAATACAAAAGAAATTTCATTTTAAAAATCTTACAGTAAAATGAATGATTCCTTTTTGAAAAACATGGCACCTTCACGGAGGAAAGATGACACAGGCTTTGAAATAAAAATCTGAAATATAGTAAGTATCAAAGTTACCTCTTGAGTCTGTTATTTTAGCAAGTTACTTTTCCATGGCCACATTTCTACACTCGAGCATAAACGTGGAAACAAAGTACATTTACAGGGCCATAATTATGGTTGCATATATACTGCATTTTATGAATATTCCAAGATCAACAGAGGTACAATAATAAGATACAAATTAACCTCACTGCCACTTTAATTTCAGTGTGTGTGTGTGTGTGTGTGTGTGTGTGTGTGTGTGTACAACTCAGGTCTGTATTCACCCTCCTCTACATTTGGCAGAGTCTCTTGTTCCCACTCCTTTTTCAAGGCTTTAGAAAATTCTCCCATCTATATTTCCCTTCTCGCCTTAGGCACATTGGAAGTTCAGAAGCCGTCCACAGCTTCTTACTTTTATATGGGGTCTGGAGATCTGAACTCAGTTACTCAGAGTGTACGTCAAACACTTTATGCACTGAGCCATTGTCCCAGCTCCCTCACTGTCTTTAGAGAAGCTGCAACAAGACAATGTAAGGAAACAGGGCTTATGCTTCATTCAGATATTCACAGCTTAGCATGCTGTTTCTTAAAACTTTTCAGCTTCATTCTTCATTAGCATTTACATTTTGGATTCTCAGAGACTGATTTGTCTCAGAGCATTCTAACATGAGTGCACTTCTGTTCTACTTTTAAAGAATTTCAAACGATACCAGAAACAGATAAGCATGATTTCTGAGTAACTAAATGTGAACAGTGAAATGACCTGGGTGCTGCTTAACAATAATTGGGAAACTTTTAAGGAGACTCGGTACTCCAGTTTCATAGAAAAAAAAAAAAAAAAGCTAACCCTGGGCACTGTACTTAAACTTTTTAAAACCCTTAAGTGTAAGCTTGCAATTTCCATGAATTGAATCCTGGCTTGTCGTGTGCTCAAATTTTGCAAAATCACGTTGAATCTTTATCATCCTGGCTAATGTAGTCATCAGAACTTAAACCTTACCCAACCTGCCTTCCTATGTCAGCACGATTTTAAAAACAGCTAAGAAATTCACCAAATCAGAAGTGAGGAAGTGCTAAGCAAATACAGGAACCGAAAAGAGTTACAGAGGCTGCTGTGCGCAGTTTCGCTCAGTTCTGTGGTGGTCCCCTTCTTCACCACATGCCAAAGCAGATCTTCACAACCTGTGAGCCCAGAGCCTCGTGGCTGTCAGACAATGGAAGAGTTGGGTAAGTGAACAGCTTCTGGATGGAGATGTTGCAGGGAAAGGAAGGCTTGGCTACAGTTTCTATGCATGATGCAGGGAAGGACTTTAGTCAGACTGAGGATCATACTGGAAGACTGTGTCCTCTGCTCAAAATGAACCATGTTTGGGGAACTATGGGTTTGCTGTTGTGGTGCAGTAGGCAGCAGGCTTGGTGCTAAGTAACCACAGAGCAAATGCAGAGCAAATGCAGAAAAGTGTTTTTTGATTGAATTATGATTTTCATTTTATTAAGATCCCTTTCCCGGTCAGGCAACTACTGGAGTCCAGAGGATGGCCCCACAGCCTGGTAATCACAGAAATTTGATTTGGGAAGAAACCAGTAAGGAAGGAGAGAAGGAGGGAAGAAAATAAAGATGAAAGGAATGGGGAACATAAGAACAAAAAGGAAGAAAGCAAAAAGGAGAGTTCATAGGAGGAGGGATGCTGGTGTGAGAATAAAGGCTGTGCACAGGTTGGAGGAAGAGTAGTTTCATTGATGTGTGGTGTGCTGTGTGCGTATTGTGTGGTGTAGTAGTTCACTGTGAGATCAGCACGGTATTCTCAGTAACTCTAGTGAGTTTTTTTTTTTTTTTTTGAGATAGAGTCTTGCTCTAGCCCAAGCTGACCTGGAATTCGCTATGTAGTCTCAGGGTGGCCTCGAACTCATGGCAATCCTCCTACCTCAGAGTACAGGGATTAAAGGCATGTGCCACCATGCCAGGCACTATTGTGATTTTTTTTTAAGGCTAAAAGGAATCAGATAAATCCTGCAGATTAGTATGTCCTGAAAATACAATACTTTGTTCAACTTTAGAGTGATTGAAACCAGCAGATGGAAGTATTAACTGTCTACTATATCCACAGAGATCACAGACTTCTAGATTTTGGAGTGAAGTTTACATTCTTGGGTCTCTGTCCACAGTTGTTGCTGGAATCATAACATTGAATTACTAACTTTCACTCAATTTTCAAGTTGCATTGATTTCATATTATCCTGGAATTGTGTATGGGGGGATATGATTGTGTATGTTTATGTGTTTGTGTGTGCTTATAGGTCAAAATGTCTGTATTATACATTGTCTTTTTTTTAAGAAGTAGATTATTTGAAGTGTGGTAGAGCTGAAGCAAAAGGGGAAGGAAGATGGGCAAATAATATGTGGGAAGAGATGTTAATGAAGAGAAAAGTTTGGAGTTTGATAAATATGAAATCATTTTGTCAGTAAATTGTAATTTGACACTGGGCTAGACTCTATTTGAGACTTCAGGATAGAATCAAAATTCTTATCCTGTGTGAATGTTAAGAATATTTTCATTTCTCTTTGAGTTTTGCCAGGGTCCAACTTTATTTTGTTTTAGGGATTCCAACTTTCTTTCAAAAAATTAAAAGGAACTAATACTTGTCCTGTGGCAGAAGTTAAAACTGGGCCTTTTTACATGTGCTCATGACTTCCGTATTTGCGGTAATCTTCTGGAATGTGTATAATCCTTTTTTACAGATGAAAGCCTAAATTATTCCTTGTTACTCTCTGAAGCATCCTGGCACGAACACCAAGAGCAATTAAACTACGAGGTGCTCTCCTAGGTTACAAGTGTATTACTTCAGGTGGACATCAAAGTAACATATTTTTTTTTGCACGTGTGTGTATGTGTGTGTATGGAGATTATGTGTGTGGTATGATGTGTTGTGTATGCATGTATGTGGAAGCCAGAGGAGAACATCTGGTGTCCTTTTCTCATAGCCCATCCACTTATATTTTTTCCCAAGATGGGAGTTTCTCCCTCAACTCAAGCCACTGTCCAACAGTTAGCTGCAGCACTTCTCTGGTCTCCATCTCTAGATGTGCCCGGCCATGACCAGCTTTTTACTATGTGGCTTTGAGGGGTGGGGGCCAAGCATGGAGGTCTCCCATGCAAGAGGACCTTAATGTTTAAGCAGCAAGTATTCTTACCCACTAAGCCATCCCTCCAGCCCAGAATCACACAATCTTTAAAAACTGTGGTTTTGCATTTCCTGAGCAGGATGGATGTTAGAGAAATTATGTTCAGAAATGTAGAAAATGTCATACAGGCTAGAAGGTAACACTTGTGGAAATTATCGAGTTAGCTACAAGTGAGCAGATGCTGATGGCTATAATATGCTATCATTATTCTTAATCACTATTTTTTTTTGAGGTAGGGTCTTGCTCTAGCCCAGGCTGACCTGGAATTCACTATGTAGGCTCAGAGTGGCCTTGAACTCACAACAATCCTCCAATTTCTGTCTCCCAAGTGCTGAGATTAAAGGTGTGCACCATCACACCTGACAATCGCTTTAATTTTTTAAGTATATTTAATGATATCAATAAGTCTTACACAATGAAATAAATTATAAGTCTCTCTTAGGTCTCTTTTAATCTGTATGTATCTCCTTTACCTTTTTTCTCTTGTCTATTCCTTGAACAGTAATTTTATCTAAAGGGTTTAGTTCAGTTTTCTTATCTGTAAAAGTGTGCATAAAGACCAACATTTTGTGGTATGGATGTTGAGAAAGGTCTACAGATTTCTTTTATAAAAATAGAATGATGAGTTTTTTCCTCATAATACTGAGGAATATCCCAAGGCTGGCAGTGTTGCTCAATGGTAGAGCATTTGCGTATCATGTCCAAATCCCTGGGCCCAATCTCCAGTAAAGCAAAGGAGAAACAAATAAACAAAGGGGATTTTTAGAGTTGAGCATGATGGCACATTCCTGTAATCCTAACACTCAGGACATGGAGGCAGGATGGTCATGAGCTGTAGACCAGCCTGGGCTACATGGTGATTTCCAGGCCAGCCCAGGTTGTCTGGCCACAGACAATAAACAAAATAAAGATCCATCTTTCTTAGATTAAATGAAATAAATGTTTTTCAATGCTACGTAAAGCTCACTTTTCTTATATGAGAACTTCAGAGCTAGATAATTCCTTAGAAAGAATGTGAACCAATGTTATGTACATTTTGATAAGATGTAGCCTATGGTAAAAAGAAAAAATCCATTAGAGTTCCAGTACAGTGCCTTGGCATACAGTTTGAAAAGTATTATTCCACTCAATTCCTTTATTATAGATCAAGAAAAAGCATCCCAGAACATGCTATGCCTGGAATAACTCAGGTGAACCTAGTGAGAATGGGGAGTCTAACTTCTAACTTTTCTGTCTTTCAGACTAGGCAAGGGATAGTTTAGTGTCGAATCCGGGCTCTGCATTCATGAGCACATGAAAGTTATTCTTGTGTCTTTTTGACCTATACAGCAGGGCAATAGTATCAACTCCCTCACAGTGTTATGATAATTAAATGAGAAATATAAGCTCCTGTACACTGTGACTGATATGTGTCCATTTTTATTAATGTCTAATATCATTGCATAAGAAAGGTACACATATAATGCACGTGAAGTTCACTGGATTTTCCCAAGAAAATTACAAAAGGAAGCAGCCCTGATTAGTTATGCTGTAACATCTTACTTTATTATGCAATATTCTAGTTCTCTCTCCAATCTATTTTCCTCTCCATATCCCATTACATGGAACACTTTTGTTTTGTTATGTTCTTGGGATAGCGAGATGCAAGAAAAAAATCAGGATTAAGAATATGTCGTTTTCTAACATATTTTGGAAAATGCTAAAAAAAGTTGCTGATATCTTTCCAATAAAAATATATTTGGGATTTGTATTCTAATTGGGGGTTTTTGTGGGTGATTTGACCTAAATGAACGCTGAAACTGATACAAAAATATAAGAAGTCAAATTACAAAGTGAGACTATGAAAGTGAATGCAACTCTAGGCAGCTCAAAACAAAACGAAACCTAAGGAGGCATTTGACATTTCGGAGGATAGGCCACACTCTTGAGATGAAGTGAGGAGGAAGGAGGACATTGAGAATGGCTTTAATCGGAGACAAAGGAGCTACTTTAATTTGGGCCACAGTGGGACTCTTTCACAGGAACATGGTCCAGGACATTTATATATCCTGTATTATGATTCTCTTGTTGCTTGGGATGTAGATGCCTTATTGGAAGAACTGGAGCGCTCCACCCTGCAGGAGAGTGATGAATATTCCAACCCAGTTCCTTTCCCCTTGGATCAACAAACCAAGAATGAGAGAGAGCTTGCTAAGACTTCCGAGATCTTGTCAACTCAGCAGAACGCAAGTCCCTTAAAGGTAACTTTGCATTCATTTTAGTACTTTGGATATAAATATTTGAGTGCATTTCTGCAAACTAATTGTATTCCACATAAAATGATACTCAAGGAGAAGAATGTTTCCAAGAAAAAAAATACAAGTTGCCAATAGTTCAATATTCAAAGATGGTTGTTTTCGGAAAGAGACTTGAGAAAATCATCATAAAAGAACAATTGTTCTAAATTCCACATTCAGTCACAGAAGTTTTCTGCTTATATTTCAGTCATGGAAATTAAACTATGTTCATGGTCATGACTTCAGGTTTTGCTGTTTTGTTTATTTGCTGTTTTGTTTATTTCCTGTGTTTTTTTTGAGGGGGGAGACTGTCAATACTGGTAAACTTGCCTTTGTTTATTATATTTTCTTTGAAAATATTTTTTTTTCCTCTTAGAAATGAGTAAGCCCTTGAGACCTATTCTTTTTCCAGTGAGGGCATGGTCACAGGCAGCATATTGCCTGGTTCACTTTGGATTTTCTGATGTTACTGTTTAGACACTAGAGATGCCAGCTTGCTCTGGCATTGTGCTCTGTAAGACCAGGGATCACAAGAAAGGCGAGGCAGCAGCTTACACATATTTTCTCAGGGTGATTCTGCAGGGCCACCACTATACATGTCTCATTTTCTGCTGAAGAGAACCAAAAATTCTTTTGGCATAGCCAGAGATGATGAAGCTCTGGGAAGCCAACTTAAACCAACTACAGACACAAGAGGTGAAATATAAAAAAAAAAAACAATTCAGAATCCAATGTGTTTTGGTTAGATTTCGAGCTCTATCAGGTAGATCAGATATCTCTATTTGGTGATATATGTGTTCTCTTCCTAGAGATAGATCCACACAGTCCTGTAATATTATGAGAAGGTTTCACAATGAGAATGGAACTAGTGTGGGGGACATTGAGTGGATGCTCTTCATATGTGGGTTTATGAGCTCTGACGCTCTGGTTCACCACACAGAGCCTGCATTTGAACACATGAGCAGTTTCCTCCTCCAACTGCTCTTCCCCTCCAGACTGCTCATTGACCTCTCTACTAGAGAGCCCAAGTCTTTTTTCTCATAATTTCATTATAGCCATAAGGTCATCCCCTGACCATGGATGTCTCCTCAGCAATCCTTCAACACTTGAGTCAGACAAAGCCACCTGTCACTCTAATTCCTGCAATGCCTTCCCTTCTCATTTGCAGTAAAAGCCACAGTCTTTGCACTGGCCTTCATGGGTGACCACACGTCCTCAGTTACCTTGAATAAACCTGAGCTTATGTTTGTTTCTCTGATAGACTACTGACCTCTTTTGTCTGCCATGTGTTCATTTTTTATGATTAGGATTTGGAACTAATATAAGACAGCATGGTCTGACAGACATTTGTTCTATGATTCCTACCACGATCTCATCTAGCAGTGGATAAAATGCATATGTGGTGAACAGGGATCTCATTTCCTTGTGGCAATAACCAAAGGGGAACAAATGATAACAGTCTTCCTGATTTTCTTCAGACAGAATTAACTGACAACATCATGCAATGGTAACATACCTGTGCTCACACACCAGTAGTCAGGGACCTGTCATGTGATACACCCAGGCTCAAGCACCTGCAGTCAGGGACCTGTCATGTAGGACACTCATGCTCACACACCATCAGATCTTATGTGGGAACAAGGAAGTTTTTGAGGCTTTCCACCTGATGACCACCTTGTCCACAAGCATTCAAGGCCTGTCATGGTCTATGTGGTGATCTGTGACATGCATGACACCTCCTCTGCATTAGTAGGAACCATGAAAATTGGGGCTTAAAGTCATACAAATGATGCTTTGGAAATTGCCCAAGCATTCTTTCACACAGCATGCTACACAGTATACCGAATGCTAGAAAAGCTGCTTTGTTATTTGTATTTGTCTCTAAATATTTATTTTATTATTTGTTTTTTCTTAAATATATATTTATTGTCCATAATGAGTTACATTATTCAGTGGGCAAACAATGAGTTGTTATCCCCAATTCCCCAATGCCCCCCTCCCCATCCCCAATCAGCTGGATATCCTCCTCCGTGGGCCGTCTGGATCAGTCCCTGTGGCAGGGGACCCTGGATAGCTTAGTATTTAGCCCGGTCCTCATGGCCCATTATTATTTGTTTTCACTTTAAAATTTTTATAATAAATTTTTTCATCAGTTGGTTTAAAACAAACCTGAAACCAAGACTTTGTGTTTTATTTTTTCAAAGATGTTGTTGATGAATGTGTAATGTGCACAGACCTTTGTAAATATTTCCATTCACCATGGAGACAAGTAGCATTATCCCTTTGAAAGGCAAAGGACACAAAAAAGGTGAAAATGAATTGCCAGCTATTTCAAATCAAATACTTAGATGCCCTTGAACTGAAGAATGGATAATGAATTCATGGTGTGTTTACACAGTGGAGTTTTATTCAGCTGTAATGAAAAATGAAATTATAAATTTTTTGGAAAAATAAAATTGAATACTTAATTTTGGAGAATATTCCTGAAGATGACAGTTGAGCATGTGCACCTGCAGAAAGTGTATCCACTTGTCATTGTGAAGTGCATGGTTCCTTTCTAGAATATGACTCTTCTACATACTTTTACTCATTTTATATTTCAAGTTTTTTTGTTTGCCTACAAGTAGACCAATGGTGTTTGATGAGGTGATTTCTTTTATAAACTATATAATCATGTCAGCTTTATACCAGTATCATCAGAGGTCTCTCTTAGAAAAGCAGTTAGTTCCATTCTGTTATTTTTTTTTCATCCAACCCAAAGGATTAAGAGAAAGCCTTTAGAAGTTCACTTTACAGTCAGAAACAAAACTCCTGACATTGCTAAGATAAAATTTTGGAGGGCAAGAATAGGAATAGAAATGTTGATGGTAAAAATAATGTTCTTACCAATTTAAATGCCGATGGGATAGAAACATACTTGGAATATATGTGATGTACACGAATTCAAACCTACATCCAAACACATCACAGCCTTCTACCCACCACAATGGAAAATAAAGTGGTCAAAACTGGAAAAATGATCTATAGTAGACTACAGAAAACATATAAGTAACTGATGTACAAAACTATTTTGCCTGAAGCAGACATCAAATGCAAAGCAGCATCTAAGTATGGTTCAATATACTCTCTGTCTGGGTTGCCTGCCATCCTTTGGATTTACAAATGCCACCGTTTGGAAATAACATTTTATAAGACAACCCAAATTGAGGTCGCACCATGGGCAAAATCACTTGAAAATCTTTAATCAAATTATTCACTGAACGGAGAATGAAAACTCAGCTTTTAGCAGTTACAATGACATGAAATGAAGCTTTCAAAGAGGAAGCAAGCAGCTCAAGACTCCCTTTAAACACCAAGAGATGAGCGCCCATATGGTTCAGTTACCTAACTGGAGAATCATGCTTCTGAAAAGTCTTCACTTTGATGGATTTTTGACTCTTGGATAAATCTATGTTTTACACCTGAACGGAATGAAATTACAAAAGTTTGTGATTTTGTAGTGTCTATAACTGGCAAAATGTTAAAAAGAATCAGAAATAGAGACAACTTGAAAATTTTGGATTTTAAGAATATTATTCGAGAAAACTGTTTTGAATAAAGGCAGAAAGTAAACACTGGTAGAAATATTGTTTGGGACATAAAGGTAGGAGAATAGGGGGGGTGGGAAAGGTGAACCATGAGAGCAAAAGGAATGGGGTAAAAAGGAAACAAATATCTCAATTTTCTATCACATGCAATATGTAGACTTACACACACACACACACACACACACACACACACACACACACACACACGCAGAGGGGAGAGCAGGAAGGGGAAAGGGTAAAAGGGAGAGTGATGGGAGACCAAGGTATAATCATATGAATATCTGAAAACATAATGAAACCCATTATTTTGTACACTAAAACAATTAATTAAAATATCAGCTATGCCCTGAAAATACTTACACATTTTAATATAAAGAACAGAATTCAGAACATTTTCTACACAGACGAATTTTACCTGCACTTTCAGGTTCATCAGTTCTAGAGAAGGAAGGAGCACTTTCTCTCTGAAAATGTTATGAGGGGGGTCTGGGGAGATGGCTTGGTGGTTAATGGCACTTGCTTGCAAAGCCTGCTGACCTGGGTTTAAACAAACCCAGCAGCCATGTAAAGTCAGGCAGAAAGTGGTACATGCATCTGGAGTTCATTTGCAGTGTCAGGAGACACTGGCATGCCCCACCCCCTGCCACATAAATAAAAATAAAACACTATGGGCTATAGAAAACACAATTTAATGATAGCAGCAACTTCAAACTATTAAGTTTAAAGTGAACCTTGAAGAAGGCTGCAGTTAAAAAAGTAACTGCACCACACTTAAAAAGACATTTTAAGAAAAATTTCCACATCACAATGCCAGAGACAATAGCTAAGTTACCAAATAAGTTACAGAAATATACAGTGCAAGTAATTATTTACTCGTGTTATTTTAAAATGTTTAGCTAATGAGGGAAATTTAAAGAAAGAAATTTCCCACAATGCTTATAGCTATGTGCCATTTAAAATTATTTTAGGAAATTTGATTTAGAAAATAAGTTTTGGCTATAATTATTGTTACTCGTGTTATTATTATTTTGAGACAGGGTCTTGATATGTTGCTCAGGCTGGCCTCAACCTTGCAATCTTCCTGCCTCAGCTCTCCCAGTGCTGGGATAAAAGGTGTACACCACCATGCCTAGCCCTTGATTAAAATTATCTTATAGTCCCACAAGTATAATAAAACCAAATTTGTAGTTAACTAACATATACTTAAGCAGGACATGGTGGTGCGTGCCTATAAATCCAGCACTTGGGAAGTGGCACAGGAGGATCTTGAGTTTTACATAAAGCTACATAGCCTGCCTCAAAAGAAAGAGAGACATTTAAACACTGACGTAGTAGGAATGATTTTAGAATCCCCTTTGCTCCCAGTTTGCATGGGAAATCAAATGGTCGGCATCTGTAGCTCTCACTGTCTCCCTAGTTCAGTGTGTTCAGGCCACACTGGCCCTCTCAGATCAACAAGACACTCCAGGGTGTTTTCCCATTATGCCTTGCTCAGGGATCATGTTACCAATATGATCTGTTCACTTCCTTCACCTCCTATAAGTCTTTGCCTGGCGAGTCTTTCCCCATCAGTCTGCTTATAAATGCTGCTTTTGGCACTTCTCATCTTCTAACCCCCAAATGATTTTATGGGTTCATTTGTTTATCATCTGCTTCTTACCAATGGAATGTAAGCTCCCTCGGATTCGATTTTCGTGTCATTGTTTTGTGTTTTTATGCTACATCCTAGGCCCTGGCATATAACAGGCATTCAGTAAATATCTGTCAAATGAATAAATAAATGACTTGCCAGCCAATCACATTTTTAGTTGTGCATATTATTTCTTGCTGTAAGCGAAGTTTAATCGTGTTACAGCCTTCCCAGAGGTACCATCCTGCCTAATTAAAGGATTTTGCCCTGACCAGGCTTGTTTGTTTTATGCTTCCTATCTGAGGGTGATACATATCTCCATTTCATGCTTGCCAACTTTGTTTAGAATTTGGCTTTTCTTTGCAGAATTGCTGGTGATCCTGCTTTGGTAAAGGACATCCCAGCTAAGTGTTAATTAATTATTATTTTTATTAGTTCTTACTTATATTGTTATTTTATTATTGTGAGACAGGTTGGCCACAAACTCATGTTCCTCCTGCTTGGATTACAGGTGTGAGCCGCTATGCCCATCTGGTCTTCCCCGGTAGAAGCTAAAAGCCCCCTGTCCCTCACTCTCCACATTCATAAGCACTAACATTTAGCTAAGGAAATAATTCTCTGCTCTTTTCTCTCACTTATGTTTCAGGAGCAGTTCATGTATACTCCCAACATCAAGAAGCCCAATGTCTACAGGTATGCTTTGGTTTTCATTAGCTATTTTTGAAATTTAATGTTACTAGATAATTGTTATCCATCTTTGGACAATAACTTGGTTTACAAAAGTTTACTGCTAGTTCTCCCCCAGCGTCTTCCTTTTTTCTATCGTCTTTGAGCAGAACTAGAGCGCCACTAAACTGACTTGGTAGCTTCTCAAAGTGTCTGGCTTCTGGAAGGCTGTCCCAGCTGGTGGCAAAGCACAGATATTTTGGCATTTCTGTTCCTCAGTTCTCAGAAGAGAAAACACACCTGAAAAAACTTAATGCAATAGTCTGATAATCAGTCTATGACTAGGGCTAAACTAAGGCAACATGGCTCTGTGAGAGAGAAATGACTGTATACTTCTCTGTCCATGCCTGCTCAATGTTTAGGTGGTGTAGGGGTTAGAGTTAAATGACAGAACAAAGTGACACAATCATTTCTCCTGGCTAAAGCAGAATCCACAGTTGAAAGAAAGGAAAGAAAAGGAAAGGAAAGGAAAGGAAAGGAAGGAAGGAAGGAAGGAAGGAAGGATAGAAGAAAGAAAGAAAAAGAAAGAACAAAAGAGAAAGCAAACCAACCCACTTTTCTTGGGTCTCTCGTCTATGTGGATTAGTTTTTTTTTTTTTTTATAAACACCAGACACTTATGAGAAGCAACTTAAAGGGCTTAACAGACTTACAGTAAATACAGTAAAGAGCCATGGTTGGTGAAAACTACTACACTTTATGCAGAATCAGAACCTAGCTAATAGTGCAAACACAGGAGTCAAAAGCGAGGAAAGGACTTGTAGCATCCGTCTTAAGGTTTCCACTTGAGGACTCTTCCTACATTGGGGGAGGAAGACCAATTATAAGTACATATGTTGCCCATTTATTTCAGCTCCAGGTAGTGGTGAAAGAACATTTCCACCAGTGTCTTCTCCCTCCCTGCTCCAGTTAATAAATAAAACATAGCAAAACAAGAAAGCAGTTCCTGGTACACAAGAAGCTCTCAGCAAATATGTGGTTATTAATTCTGAGAAGCCAAAATTACAACAGAAATACAAGTGAACACTCAAATATGGAGCCTTCAAACCAACCCAGCCATGCTCCCACATGTCTGGCTTTGGATCAGTTAGTTGCACACCAACACTAACTTAAGGACATTCCCATCCCATAGTGGGTCTTTGGTGTCCTTTCCTTTTTCTTGCTCTGCAATCAGGGGAGCTGATCCTGCCTATTGGGTTCTCCAAGGACAGCTGCTTCTCAGCACAGGGAGCAGTAGGAGGTGCAGGAGAGAATGGAGAATACAAAACAGGGCAATTGAGGACACCTGCCCTGGTCCTGGACTTTTCCCCCCTGACAGCCCGATACCTCTGTCAGCTGAAGCATGTGAGGCCTTCTGTGACTCCAGCCCACTGACCTGGGCCCCTAGGCTCTGAAATCTTTGTCACTCATCTTGTTCTTTAACGGAAGCGATGGCTTCCTGCTGTGGTTAATCTTGGGTTACTTTTGGGTCTTCTGACTTGTTTCTTAAGCTCTTTCATCATTTGCACAATTAAGTTTCTGGTTTAAAATCCTTTCTAGTCAAAGAGGTTTATGCTTTCTGGAGTAGACTTTGACAGCTACATTCTGCATTACAGAGCCATACTTACTATGGAGTCAAGTGTGGGAGAATGATATAAAATCCACTCATAAATATGCCATAGACTTTTATAGCCCCTGAGGCAGTTGTAATTCAGAGACAGAAACACTGGCATGAACTGATAGAATTTAAACACAGAAAAGAGATTCCCACATCTGTTTCCAGCAGCTAATCTGGCTTGCATAAATGAATTGAACATTGCTTTGAAAGTATGTTCAAAACTAGCTGTGATTTTAGCAATAATTTTCTAAGTGATATGTTAGTAGAAATATGAGGGTTTCTTATTGCTTTTGAACCCTCTGTGGTTCTTTCTAAAATATGTTAATTTATTTGCAAGGAAAGAGAGGAGAGAGAGAGAGAGAGAGAGAGAAAGAGAGAGAGAGAGAGAGAGAGAGAGAGAGAGAGAGAGGGAGAGAACGAGCAAGCCAGGGTCCCTTGCCACTGCAAACCAACTCCAGATGCATTTGCCACTTTCTGCATTTGTCTTTAATCAAATCTAGGGCATTGGGATTTGCAAACAAGCACCTTTTACCTCTGCTTCAGCTACCATTATGGTTCTGTTTTACTTTTTAATGTTTATTTTCTTTTTTATTGAGAATTTTAATATATGAGCATACTATAATTTGATCATATCCCTGACCATGGTGGGTGTGACAGAGATGACTTGTTCAGTGCTGGGCACTTGGCTTGTTCTTGTCATTTTGATGAGTCGTGGGTCTTCCTGGTATTTGCTGCCATCTGTAAAAAGCAGGTCTCTAACCAAAATTGAGAACAGTATTAGTCAAAGGGCATAAAATATACATTGAAAGGGCTACTGAGGGCATAGCATCTCTGTTTAGCCAAAGAACAGTAGAAACTTCCCTCTTGGAAATTATGTCCTTGCAAGCCATAGGCTTTTGACTTAGTTCTCAGTACTAGGCATGAGTTTCTTCCCACTGAGCAAGGCCTCATATCCAGCCAGAGAGCACTTGATTACCCACAAAACTTATGTGCCACTATTGCATTGTGGGTTGAGTCTGTGGCTTGCAGGATTCACTGCTTGTTCAGATGGTAAATGACTTTTCTCCCTCTCCCCATGCTTTGTTTTCTATTTTTACATATTTGATTTTTCTCTAGATTCACCATATTAGTGAGATTATGCTTTCCAATACTATAACAGCTAGCTGGCAAGGAGATGGCTTCTGTTTCAGTTCTAGCATGGTTTCTCAATGTTCTATGACTGCTGCCTGTGGTGTCTTCAGCAATAGGATCTCACCAGTTATCTCATTCTGGTGTCTTAACAAGCACTCTGGCAATGGCCTGCATTGTTTTAGGGGCCTCATGGGCCTCCCTGACCAACAGCTATCCCCTGGGAAGATGACTCAATAATATAAGCAATAATTTAAAAATGTTTCTTTTATGTGAATAAAATAATTTTGGTATTAATAGTGAGGAACAGTTCATAAACTGTAACAGGAATACATGGGGAAAAATTAACCTCAATGAAGGTGCTCACTTACGTTTACATCCTTTCAAATACATGTTTTATTAAAATGTCTAAACTTTTACTGTTTTTAAAGGGTCAGGTGAAAGACTGGAGAAGAGGGTCTGAGTACTTAAGTTCTAATACCCAGATTCCACATAAGACCCATGGAAGTCATCACGAGTTTCTGTAATCCCACTGAATGTTTGGGGAGAAGGGAGACAGAGACAACAGAATGTCTACTAGTGAACTTGATAGCCTGGTGAACAAAGTGATGATGAGAGACCCTGCCTCAAACAGGGTGCAAGGCAAGGACTGAATGCCCTAAAAGTTGCCCTTGACCTCTACCCAGGTGCCTACAGCTTTCCAGAGTGAGGCACTGCCTCAGAACAAACCAACAAACAAAAACAAACCCAACAGCAAAACAAAATTTTATAGAGTCGAATATAAAACATCAAAAAATTTAGAAATATAAAGTGAGAAATATTAGAAACCTCTTGCTCCTTGGAGTCTTTCTTTCTACTTTTTTTGATCTTAAAAAAATCTTGTGTTTTGTTGCCCGAACAATAACTTAAGCTTATTGATAGTTCAAATAATTCTACCAGGATTTTCTTTTAGGGGGTTGCAGTTCAAGGTAGGGTCTTGCTCTAGCCCAGACTGACCTGTAATTTACTATGTAGTCTCTCAGGGTGGCCTCAAACTCATGGCAAACCTCCTATCTCTGCCTCTCAAGTGCTGGGATTAAAGGTGTGTGCCACTATGTTCAGCTCTACTAGGATTTTTATTGTATATTGAATTTGTAGTTTTCTTAGCGGAAACAAATATTATAGCAAGCCTCTCCACTATGTAAATCTTTTGTCTTTAAAAAATACTGTGTGAAAACAATACTGTTTGGATTCAGTGTTTATAACATGATGTATGAGATGCAGACAGATAGCAAAATGCTTATTTTAATGAAGCCAATTCATACCCATCACCTTGTAATTGCTCAAATCATTTTTTTTCAGTTTGGCAAGAGCAGGTTAACATTAAAAATTTAGTAGGAATCTCAAGCACAGCATAGATTTTATTACCTATATATAGCCCTTGTGTTATAGAGTAGACCTCTAGACTTGTCTTACATATCTTCTGTATCCTCTGACCTACATTTCTTCATTTCCTGCCTCGTCCTTCACCCCTAGCAACCATTGTTTGTTTTCTATTTTTACATATTTGATTTTTTAGATTCTCCATATTAGTAAGATCATGTAAAGTTTTACTTCCCGTGTCTGTTATTTCACTTACCACAGTGTTCTCCAGGCTTTCCACGCTGCCTGGAGAAGCACTGTCTCTGTGTTTTTTAGGTTAAATTACATTCCAATGTCTGTGTCTGTCATCATAGTTTAGTTTCTTCTTCATTTATCCACCCACAGACACTTGGGTTGTTCCCACATCTTGGTTGTCGGGAATAATACTTCAGTGAACATAAGAGCGCAGGTATTTTTACAGTGTGTGTATGTTCAGCAGAGGCTGCCCTTTCCACTGGCTCTGACGTTCTTTCTGCCACCTCCTCCACAATGATCCCTAGGCCTTGAAGGGTGTTATAGAGATGTCTCACATAGTGACGAACACTTCACTGTCACTTCTCAGCCTTTGGGCCTTTTTTTTAGTCCATCCCAGTGGTCACTGGCCATCTGAAAAGAGAAGCTTCTCTAAGCAAAAATGCGAGTAATATTAATATATGGACAGAAACATAAATGTTCAGAGGACAGTTTGGTGGTCATAATATATCCATTTAGCCAGACAAGAGTAGTAGTTTTCCCCCTTAGGCTTATGACCTTCTCAGCCATAGGCTTTTGACTGAGGATTTTCAGTACCAGGCACAATTTTCCTTCCATGGAGCAAGTCTCAAATCCAGTCAGAGAGCAATTGGTTTCCCCCCAAACAAACAGGACACCATTGTACCAGTGGGTACATTTTGCCTGGCTGGCCATCCATAAAACTTGCAGGGTCCATTGCTGGTTAAGACCTTTGATGACTTTTCTCTTCACAAAGGCTGTGTGCTGCACACCTCTTTCCAGCATCCTGACAGCTAGTTAATAGGAGGCTTCCAGCTCAGCTCCAGCTTGATTTCTGTTACCTGTAGCCAAAGCATGTAGAGTCTTTAGCAGTAGGGTCTTGCTATTACAAACTCATATTTTTAGTACCATACTTATGCATATGCTTATATTTTTCTTTCAAAAGTGTTTTTCTTTAAAAGTATGTGTGTGTGCATATTTGTATG
>PVHP010020120.1:0-31072 GCA_004024765.1 Zapus hudsonius | reverse complement strand
GGGAAATAAAGTCAGGTCCTCATGCTTGCACAGCACACATCTTACCCACTTAGTTATTTCCTCAGCCTGAGATCAAGCAGTAGTAGTTTTTGTTTTAATAAAGAAAATACACTGAAGTATTCGAAATGAATCACAGTGTCTCTGGGATAAAGCAAATCATGACTTTCAAGTAAATAAGCACTGATCATTTGATGACATCCATGATGTTCCAAGAAGGGATAATTAAAAAAAAAAGTATAATGAAGAGAGAAGCTGCCCTAGGAGTGTGAAAACACCCCCTTATTTTCTTACATTCTCTTTATTTTTATATGCCAGAGCCCTAGAAGAACAACTTTGGCAAGGATTCTAGCACAATGCTCTATGCTCCAGATACAGTAAAGTACTATCACAGTTTTAGTTATGTTTTTGAGGGAGTTCCAGCTCTAGCCCAGGCTGACCTGGGACTCACTATATAGTCTCAGGGTGTTCTACAAACTCATAGTGACCTTCCTATCTCTGCCTCCCAAGTGTTGGGATGAAAGGCATATACTGCCATGTCTGGCCCACATTTATATTTCATCATTGAAGAATTATAGTAGTCAAATGAGGACTATTTGAATTTTATTTGCTTTTATTTTTGTGTTTTCTAAGATTAGGAAGAGTGAATTAGGCCAAGGTTGGATATAATGTTCCAATTCACAAACCTAACAAGCATCATGAATATAATTAAACATATCAATGTTTAATTATATCAATTGTGACATTTCCATACATGTAAATATTATGCATTAATTGTGTCCACTCTCCCCTAATATCCTCTCTTTTTGGCTCTCATACTTCCCAGTGTTGCCTGCAGTCCTGAGAAACGATGCTTTCTTCTTAAAAACTGTAACAGACAATGCAGAGACTTTGGAAAATCCCCTGTGCTATTCACGGAGACTCACTTCTATGCTGCTCAGGCCCCTTAATTTAAAAAGCATTTTTAGGAATATACACTTTAATCCAGAATTCACTAGTTTTTATCCATGGGTTATTAGTTCTGATGAGGGTCAATGGTTTATGAAAACAGAAAAAGAAAACCTGAAGCTCGGGTGAAATAAATTGAGGGATGCTACAGACTAGTGAGGGATGTTGCAGGTTAGTGGCTCTGTCTGGACCATCTTCCACCTCTTCTGACCACTCAGATGTGTCTTTCCTACACTCAAGGAATTTTAGAGTGAAATTAAAATTTTTTCATAGGAAATCGCTTTTCTCTTAAGTAGAGAAAGGCAAGCTTTATGAAATTTTAATAAGAAGGAGTGAAAATAATACCAGAAAATTTTTCCCAGTTATATGGCTGACCCAAAGGGGACAATCCTAAATCTCTATGCCTCCAATATTATGGCTTATATGAGTTGGATAATTATCTTTAAAAATTTCACTTTTAGAATTCCCTCCATAATAGACAAATATTTTTAATTGAGCAGATATAAAAACAACAAAGAATTGAAAAACCTATTTATTTGAAACCACAGTTTTATAAGATGTCTTCTAGCAGCAAAAATAAAAACTTACTTGACAAAAAAAATTGATGCAACAGAAAGATAATTATATACATTACTGAAATGTATTTTCTATAGGAAAAGGATTTTGGAAGGATACAAAATAAAATGCTTGGTTTCATGAGGCTGAAACAGAAACATAAAAGAGCTTAGTCTTGTTATAATATATATTAATATATACGAAAAAGTCATGTTATATAAAAGCAAAAAAAAAATCTTAAGGCTGAACTCTCATCTAAAAGAAACAAAGTATTATCTGGATAGCTATTCATTTTTGGATAACCTAAAGGCAATAAGAGAGGTCAAAGATTTTATTACAAATATCAGCATATAGGAGCTACTCAATATATACTTATGAATGCATAAATATCAACAACTAATCAAATTCTTCAAGGCATATGCCAAAATGAAAGATTTCCTGACTATACAACAATATTCTCTTTTGCTTCAAGCAGTTCAGATTAGATGATCAGATTTGAACCCAAGTGCACTAGTTAGCTTCAGTTGCTGCTGGGATGAACCATCAAACCAGGGACAGTTTACAGGAGAAACAGGACTTATTTGAAGCTTCTATATCCAAGCAGAGAGAAAAACCACCAGCAGCACCTCCAAAAGCAGCCAGACAGCACAGATCCAGCAGAGCTCAGGCAGCTCTCTTTGTACCTTAGACTAGAATTCCAGATCCACCCCCAGTACCTTAGGGCTGGACCCTAAGATCCACCCACAGTGACATCTCCTCCTCCAGTCAGGATGCTGGAGATAAGCTTTTTTACTAAAACTCCTGAATCTATTGGGGGACATCCATTCAAACTAGCACACCAAGTTTGTTTTCTCTATGTCACATTTTTTCTTGGGCATCAGTCCCTTATGGTGGGGAAAGTACAGGAGCACTGAGTCTAAAGGAGAAAGGTCTCATCTTATAGCTCCTCCACCAATGCATCATGACTGAGGAGATGACCCAATGGATGTAGTACTTGCTGGACAAGTATAAGGACTTGAGTTTGGATCCCCAGAACCCACATAGAGCCAGACACTGGAGCAGATGTCTGTCATCCCAGCATACTGCCAATGTGAGATGAAGGGTAGAGATGGTGTGATAGTTTCAGGCAAGCTCACAGATTCCAGGCCTGACCCCCTCCCCCTGAGTTGGAGGTGTCTAGCTAGAGCTCAAACCTAGATGCTAAAACTGATTGGTCGGGTATAGACCAACCAGCTGTTTCTGTGACTTACCTGTCCAAGGTTTTAAAAAGTCACTAAACCAAAGTCCAGCCTGTTTTCTTCCCTCCACATAGCTCCCTAGGAGAAGGACTTTGGAATTTCCAGGCCTTAGGAAGGTGGGGTAAAGCAATGCTCAGGATTTTTCCCACATGGATCTTTTTCCTCAAGATGAGAGCCCTCTGTTGTCTTTCCTTTTTCTGCTTGTTTAGCTGAACAACATAGATTTTAGCTAAAACCTCTCCCACATGTTCTCTCCACACTGGTGACTGGAGATCTCTAACTTCCCATTCTCTTTTGAATAAAGCCTCCCACTATACCTTATCCTCTGGTGGTCTATAATTTTAATTCTGTAACTTCATAGACAAGAATTCGGGTACTCCTTAAATTCTGAGGTACATTGGAATTTGCTGGGTATTATCTAAATCCTAATTCCCAGCTCCACCATTACAATGAGACTTCCCCAGAAGCTTGAGGGATAGCTAGCCTGGTTCACACAACAGTAAACAATAAATAAGAGACAGGGAGTCAAACTGTGTGGAAGGATGACAGACACCGAATGTTCTCCTCTGCCACCCATGCACATATGCGTAGTGGCATGCACACACTCCCACACATGAACATATGCATTATACATACACACATACAAGATGAGTTCTTTTTACGTCATTCCAAGCAGAGCCAAGGTCTTCGCTATAAGATCACACTCTTTCTGCCTGATACGTTTGGTTTTGTAGTAAAAAGTAAAAGAGAAACGGAGACAAAGGGGAGAAACAGGCAAACTGCCATCAGTTTTACAGTGGTCAGAGCCATGTCCATTAATATCATAAATATGTAGTCAGAAAGAAAGGGTTGATGGGGAATATTGGTCCAGGAAGATCTTTGGTAATCTTGTTCTAATTCACCTTTTAACTGTGATATTTTAGAACTATAACAGAGTGAATTGTGGTCCTCAAAATTTATGTTTTGAAAGTTTAACCCTTAATGTAACTGAATTTAGGGACTTTAAAAGGTCATTCAGGTTACATGAGGTCATAAGGTAGAAATCTAACCCAATAGAACTGGTATCCATATGAAGAACTACAAAGCTATAATCCTCCAAACAGCATGGAACTGGCACAAATGCATACATGTAAGCCAATGGAAAAGAATAAAATGCACACATTTATAGTCAACCATTTGTCAATAAAGGTGTTAAGTAGGCATGCCTTAAAGAAAAGATAATCTTTACTACTAGTGCTGGAAAATTTGCATATCCATATGCAAAACAATGAAACTAGATCCTTTTCTCTCACCAGTTACAAAAAAAATAACTTAAAATGATTAAATGTCTTAAATGCATGTGAGACATAAGGCTGACAGAAGAAACCAGGCAAATACTTCAGGACAGTAGCAATGCTAAGGGGTTTTAAGATACAATACCCAAAGTTTAAGAACCAAGAGAGACCAATGGGATTATGTAAATTTGAAAACCATCTGCATAACAAAATCATCGTCATCATCTGGGTGATAGAGTGAGCAAGTGACTTAAAAAATTGGAGAAAATATATAAAAACTTAGAATGGGTAATTAACTTATCAAAATTATATTATTATATACTGGCAATATTACTCATGACCTTTCAACTAGGGCACACATGCACCCTCTATCTAATTCTATCTCTTTTTAACTGTTTTGAAGACAAAAGACTTATTTCTTTGTTTACCCCATCCACACATGTGCACATTCATGTATATGTGGTGTATACATCTGTGTGTTCAGCTACACGCATACGAAGAGGCCGGAGGAGAAAGCATGCTTTCCACTCCTTTGTTAATTTGAGATAGTCTCTCAAGGAACCTGGGTCAGTCTGGTTGACCAGTTGCTCCAGTCATTCGCTGTCTTCACTCCCCACAGGACTGGAGTCACAAGCATGTCTGGCTGTATCCAGCTGTTACAGGGATGCTGTGGAACCCATTCAAGGTGAAGCAGGACCTCTCAGGCTTTCATGCTTCTGCGGCAAACACTTTTACCACTGAGTCATCTCCTCAGCCTCTTTGTTCATCTTTTATGTAGTCAAATTAATTTTATGCTGTTAGATAACAATGGAGACACATACACACACATCTGTATACTGTCGTGGAAAAGCTAGTATAGGAGGATTTACAAAGGTGTTTTCTTCAAGCATAGAATAAACATTCCTTTGTTCATCTGTTTTTCTCCTCTCTCGTTGGAAGCATTTCATCATTACACCAAGATATGTACTAATATATTCATAGCAATGTACTGTCAAGGTTCAATGAATCTAGTTTTCAATTGAGGGAGACAGGCACAGAGCAGAATTCCTTTGATTAGCACAGCTGAAAGCCTTTCTAATTGTATCATTGTGAAACACATAACCAGTTTCCATTTGAAGGAGTGCTTGCATTTTGGGGATTGGGGGGAAACTGTAACACCATGAGTTATATAAACCAACCCTATGCTCAAGTGCCGCCATGTTTTCTGTGTTCACTCACCCCATTGGTTTAGCCCACTGTAAGCAGATTTATCAGCTGCTATACGCTGCAGCCTGATTTTGATGGTGTGAATTTGCTAAGTATAAGTGCTAAAATAATTGGAGAGCTTGGAAAAATCACATATTTCTCATGTCAAAAATCTTTTGCCAGGCTGGAGAGATGGCTCAGAGGTTAAGGCACTTGCCTCCAGTGCCTAAGGCCCCAGGGTTCAATTCCCCAATACCCACATATGCCAGACCCACAAGGGCCCTGGTGCTCTCTCTCTCTCTCTCTCTCTCTCTCTCTCTCTCTCTCTCTCTCTCTCTCTCTCTCTCTCTCTCTATCTATCTCCCTGCTTGAAAAATGAATAAATAAAATATTAAAAAAATCTTTTGCCGATAAATTGGCTACAAGATACCCAAAGGCTTTGGATTACAAAGAATAATTGCCAAGGACAAAGAGAATCACTTTAAAGATCCGTTAGGTAAACAAGTAGGTTGATATTTACTAAATTACATGTTCCTGCATTCGAGGTAAATGGAGTTGATCTATGTTTGTTTGTTTGTTTGTTTTAGTCTGTGTTACCACTTGAACAGTCATCTTGCTTGTTTGAAACGTGCTTCTAATCCCTCAGTAACAACACACTTGGGCCAGAAGAACCGGGCTGAGTACTAGGCTATCCATGGTCCCCTGCCACAAGGACTGATCCAGATGGCCCACAGAGGAGGATATCCAGCTGATTGGGGATGGGGGAGGGGGGTAACAGGGAAATGGGTATAACAACTCTGGCAGGGGACCCTGGATAGCCTAGTACTCAGCCTGGTCCTCCTGGCCCAAGTGTGTTGTTACTGAAGGGTGCCATGCCTCTGGATGGTCTCCCCCACCACAGCTCTTCCTTGTTTACAAAGAGGAAGTCTTTCTCTTGATAATAAATGAGAACCTTTGTATCCCAGGTTGTCCCTAACTAACTCAATCAATCTTTTTTTTAAACAATTAATAGAACTCTCCTTTGCCCAAATAAGTTTCCTTTTTAAATAAAAGAACCATGTCCTTTTTCTAAAAAATATATTTTATTTTATTTATTTGTAAGGAGAGAGTGAGAGAATGGGAGTGCCAAGGCCTCTAGCTACTGAAAACAAACTCCAGATACATATGACACTTCATGTATCTGGCTTTACATGGGTCCTGGGGAATCAACCCCAGGTCATTAGGCTTTGCACACAAGCACCTTAACCACTGAGCAATCTCTCTAGGCCTGAACCATGTCCTTTTGTCAAAACTTCTAAATTTTGTAGAATGGTTTCAAGTATAGACCTATTTAGGATAGCTAAAGAGATTTCATCAAAAATCCCCTAATCAATTTGGCTGGAGAATCTCACTTTATTGATATGTAAACACAAAAGTTTTCTTATATTTTTTAGTAACTGCTAAAAATATGGCCTTGGATACCATTTTGATTTTTCTTTATCTTTTAATATTCAACTTTATTAATGGCCATTTAGTGCCATTCCATCACCTTTCAGTTATTAAATCAGCTTTGTACAAGTAACACTTTAATTTCTTATGAGAGGAAAAGTTCCCTTCATTTCATTCCCAGCAGAGATTTAAAAGTAGAGTATGACAAAGAAATTACTAATCTGCCATCATGTACCAGCAAAAGACTTTTAAGTATATATGGAAAATTAGCTTTTTTTCCCTGTGAAGATTTATAGATAACTAATATATTTAGAACTCTGAGGCATTTCATAGGATAATACAGTTATTGTGCATGGCTGAATTTTAGTGCTACTCATTTCACTACCTAGATACTGGTCCATTGTGTCTCCCTCAAATCCTTCATCTAAGAAATAGAGAAATAACTCTTAAGAATATTTTTTATTTGCAAGCAGAGATAGAGAGATAAAGCGAGAAGAGAGAGAAAGGAATGGGCATACCAGAGCTTCCAGCCACTGCAAATGCACTTCAGATGCAGGTCCCACTTTGTGCATGTGGCTTTACATAGGTACTGGGGAATAAATCCAGGGTCATTAGGCTATACAGGCAAGTACTTTAACCACTGAGCCATTTCTCTAGACCCCGACGAATAATAATTTTTAACATACAGGAGTTTGAGAATTAAATAATGCATTAAACTCTGAACATGATCCATACATGTTCCAAGAAAATACTTGGTAAGTAAATGTTAAATAATAGTGGTATTAATCGTGCCTAAACTTATATACACATGGAAATCTTTTATATCAAAGCTCTAGAATACCAATCCCAGGCAAAAGATAAAACCTTATTGCTGAAGCTACCACAGACTGCAGTCACACAACACTGAGAAACCCAGCTGGATCCAGAAAGGTAACCAGCTCCCAAATGGTAGCCTGTGTAGTGCTGGAAAGTATTACGTGAGCTGCCAGGGGAAACTAGCCAAGCAATTGTCAGAAAAAGCAGAGGACATTAATATACAACATAGTACAAAGTTACAAAAATGCTGAGGACACTATTGTATGGCAGAGACCAGCAAGCGAAGAAGTGCTCACCTGATTGGCTAAGAGATCCACTCAGTGGTAAGGAACCCTTAGCTGGAACTGGGATCCAAGGCAAACTCTTATGGAGACCAAAAAGCTGGACTCTAAAGGGACACTCCCACTAACCATGGGGTCTATAAAGAGGCTACACTCATTAGAATCTTGCCAAATTTTCATATTTGTCTCACTTAATCTATACTGATCTAATTCTCCATTGGAGATTCTTATGTTTCAGAATTTAACAAGAATTGTGGACAACAAAATTGCACCAACAGGACCTGATACGAAGGCTGACACCCAGGCAGGAGATGAACCACCCCTAATTCATCATCTAGGACCCAATGGAAAGATTTGAGGGGCTTAGCGAGATAACCAAGAGAGCTACCTCCACAGCACATATGAAAGGGTAATGGAGACAGACATCAAAGATACCCAACATAGTCCAAAGCAGAAACCCAGAGACTCTTAAGAGCTCAACATTAAAGCAGACTTAAAACTCACCCACCATGACTCAGAGAACTTTGAAGAAGAGGGCATTGAATGATTGTAATAGTCATGGTACGGGAGAATATCCAGAGACTTTGCCCCCCTCAACAATAACACACACACACACACACACACACACACACACACACACACACACACAACTGGCTACTGCTTGTACAATTCATAACCCCCATCCCATGGACCATTCCAGCAGTCCCACTGAGGAGGGCCCTCTGTGGATTGGGGGTAGAAAGGAGGGAAATGGGGTTACCATTACAAGACTTATTCATGCAGTGTTTCTAATTATTAACAATAAATAAATTTAAAAATTTTTGAACTAGGGAAACCTTCAATGGAGAGCAATTGTGTGGTCAAATTTCAAGGGCCATTTGATGTTGGGCCTCACTATGCTATTTGATCTCCTACTCTGCATTTGAGGACGCCAATGAGATTGGTTGGAACTCAAAGAAAGTCTGTTTCTCTAAACTGCATCTTTTTAAACATTCATGGAAACAGAAGGTCACTGATCAGGTTCTTAATATAATTGACACTTGCATATGATCTGTGGTTAAGTGAAGCTAATGGATTGAAAGGACAAGCAAACACATGACCTCAGAAAGAAAGAAAATTGAGAGACTGGGAGGGAGAGTCATGAAGAGATGGTTCTGGGGGAGGCTAAGACTGGCTGATCCACTGGTGATTGACAAGGGGCTTAGGACTCTTTCTGTTTTCTCTGTGCATTGCTGTCTATAGGAAAAAAAGGGTAAGTAGAGGTCAGAGATAGGGTGAGATGGTGTCCACTGACCCTGGCATCAATTTAACAGAAACAGTAGTGAATAAAAGCTTCAATTATTTTAAAGCTTTAAACTGTTATCAAATTCCAGCTAGCGCTAAAAATTCTCTCTCAAGCATCCTTGGCAGATGTTTATTCATCCCTTAAAATATTTTCAATAATAAACATATGCTGCTTATCCATTTGGCAACCCATCTCTAATTTTTAGTTTATTTTCATTTAATGACTGAGCTCATCAGTCAGTCACCTGCCAAAAATTGAGGGTGGTCCTAACCTTTGATATAAAACAAAGTCTATCCCTTCTCTGTTGGCAATCTTTGCTCACTTGCTGTCACCATGCCTTTATGGCTTTAGTTCAGACATACCTAGTTCATATAGAAGCCCCTGAAATTAAACTCTGAATCATTTACTAACCTGATCTCTCCTACCCTTCCCTCACTAAAATTTTATATCAACTATGAATAAAATATTGTTGATGTTTTTACTAATTTTTGTTCTGCACTCTAATGAATTCTAAGTTTGTCTTTGGGTAAAGATGACAGAAATTTATATACTAGGGTTTTCACATGTGACTTTGTTGTAGTCAGTCACACACTGCTGGGATGAATCTCCACACCAGGCATAGTTTGTAGGAGGAAAGAATTTATTAAAGCTTCAGATCCAGGAGACGTTAGAGAGAAATCCATCACCAGTACCACACACACAACAATAAAACAGGCAAAGGACTAAAGAGAGAGAAATTTCTTTCCCCTTTATATAGCCTTAGGGCAAGGTCTTAAAACCCTATCCCAAGACTTAATGGCTTCCTGAGTTTCTGGAATGTCCTTCCTGCACTGCCCTCCCAGGAAGGGATGTTCATTTCTAGCTTCTCTGAGATTCTTTACATCCTGCCCCCTACTGAGAGGCTGCCTTCCTGTAAACATCCTAAGAGATTCACCAAAGATAATTAAAAAGATCAAGTTGACAACAAAACCTAACCTTCACAGACGTGAGTCAAAGAAAAATCTATATACAGTTCTTGGAATTCATATAAGGCAATACAGACTTGATAAACTTCAGACATATGTTATTGTGTCTTAGCAACAGAATATCAGTTTTTTTGATTTTTTCAGTTTTGATTGTGTACAAAATGAGTGAAAAACAGTTTATGGCTGGAGAAGTAGGAATAGGGTATCTCCAACTTTGACATGGGGATTCTTATAATTTAAATTATAGAGGCTGTTGAACTTGTTTGGAAAACATTGCAATGACCTGAAAGATGAAATATAAAAAGCAAAAAAGAAACATCAATCTGTTCTTAAATAAACATGGCTTCAGGTATGTTCTCACTATCTCTTGATTCTAGGAAGGAAAGAACGAAGCAGTTTGTTTTGTTTTCATTGCTACCATACAATCCTTGAGAACGTGATTCAAGTGTCATTAACTACACCTTGTCTACACCTTTAAAATATATTCTCTTTGGCGGGGAAAACCTCTTCATTATTCAAGAAATCTATTGGTGATGAAACTAGTGAATGGTGAATATTTTTCTCATGAATTTTAGATTTTATTCTTTAAGGAAAATTGCTTTTCTTAAATTTTCAAATTGGAGTTTCAAAAATAACAATGATATATGCATATGTAGAAGGATACGTTTGTTCTTTAGTACAAAGGAAGTGAATAACAATTTAATGATTGTGTGAAAATAGTGGTCATAGCATCTCCATATTTCTGTATTAAAACATCATGCCTGTTTTAGCTACAGTGTGTCTTCAATGGTTGCATTGAAATTTTGTCCTACAGAAAGAAGTGTTTAGTCCATCATACTCAAGTCAGTATTGCATTTCTCTGCAGCACTTGAAAAACCCCTGTTTTTCAGTCTCCAGCTCCACTCCAGCTAAGCACATTTCAAAGCCCAGCAAAATACCTCACAATAGCTGAGAGACATATAAAGCAGCCTAATAAGATGACCTTATTTAACTTGGGCATCTTCGTCTCTGCTGCTATCAAAAAGTAAAGGAAATTAAATTTTAAGAACACATTTGAAAATGACCTGAAGGGTCATTGTGGAACCCTAACTAAGGAAATTACAATGAGACCCCAGTTCACAATGTACTATCTTTGACCTTTACTTTATTAGTAAGCGAAGGTTTCTCACAAGATTCCAAAGTTGTTGAAAATGAAAAAGAACACAAGAAACTAAAAGCTAAAATTTTAAATATGAGTTCCAAGTGAACAGCATGGAAGACTGTAATTTCCTTAAAACTTAAAGCAGAAAATGACAGAGGAAAGAGAAAATTCATGTTTTATTGGACACCAAAAAATAATGTTTTGAGAAGTGGGAGTAATCATGAAAAAGACCCTTGCCTATTTAGGGACAGTTTTTAGGTACTGATTTTTTAGAAATTTTTTCAATAATTCATCCATCTTTCTCTAAAAAATGCCACTGAGTCAAACTGCTGAACTTACCTTGGTTTAAATTTGTAAGAAGTTAGGATGTCCAGGAGCCTAGAAAGCTATAAGCAGACCCCTGGGCCACTTGCCTTTTAAAATGCATATAGTTTTGAATGTGACTTAAGAACTCAGTGGGAAAAAAATTTCTCCAACTATAACTGTAGATTCTCTTTGAAATGTCCTTCCAGATGGTGATGTAAGTCTGCATTTCTCTGTGAGGAAAGGATTCTTTATTAGCCCTTGTCTGCCCCCATCAGCACCCTAAGAAGGTCTTCCATGCAGGCTCCATTTTCAAAAATTCTGCTCTCTTATTTCTGTTATATTTCTAAACCTCAGGTGTGTGTGTGTGTGTGTGTGTGTGTGTGTGTGTGTGTGTGTGTGTGTGTGTGTGTGTGTCCTATTCTTTAACCACCAGCATTCCTAGAGAATTTCAGGAGGGATTTTCTTTGCCTGTGATGAAGAGATTAATGGTTCATAGCAGGCGTTGTTGACACGCTCTCCTATGTTACTGGGCAGAAAGTGGGGACTCTTGGTTTACTTCTCAAAGGATGCTATTAGAAGTCAACATAACTGCAGAAAATGGACAGAACTGAGCAGAAGAGCAAGGCATGTAAAACAAAAACAAGCAAAAACAAACAAACAAAAAGTCCTGGGACAATGCATTGATCTGACAAGAAGCACTGGGCATGTCTATTAACTATCCCATTGTCAAACTATAGAAAGAATACTGTTTTCTTGGGTGCTTTTAAGATGTTATATAGCCTGTTAGATTTCTACAGAGCGCTTACCTATAGTTTCCCTTAGATTTGTCTTCCTTGGTTTTTATTTACTACCCTTGATCTAAATCTTTTATTTATTAAACCAAATGTAAAAGAATGGATTATGACCATTATATTTTGAAGAATTTTGGTCATTTTTTTCTCAACCCTTCTACCCTGAAATTCTAAAAGCAAACATTATTTTGGTTCATGCTTGCCTAGAGGTTGTCAGGATCCTTCCATTTCAAAGTTTGGCTTCTTCTGCACTTCAGTTTTGATAATTTCTTTTGATTTGTACTCAAGTTCACAAATTCTTTTGTTGCATTCAATAACCGTAAGCAAGAACCTATACATGTGTTAGCCTCCAGCACTGTCCATTTTTTGTTGTAAATTTTCTATTCCGTTGCTTCAGAACAACTTTTGTATTTCTACATTTTGATGTTTATCCATATTCTTGTGATTTACCTTATTTATCTATTCTCATCATTTATTCTTAATATTTTATGACATGTTAATTCCAATACATCAGTCCTCATTGAGTTTTCCCACTCCTTTTACATTTCCTGTGTGTATGTGTGTGGCATGTGTATGCATGTTTGCATTGGGTGTTAGCATGGTGTGCATATGTTCATGGAAGCTAAAGGCTGATATCAGGGGTTCAGTTGTTCTTTTTTTGGGGGAAAGAAAGTATTTATTTGTAATTTTTTGTTTTTACCAAAAAAAAAAGATTAATAAAATTGGCACATGGGTCTTTCAGTGAACCTAGAGTTCAATGTTTTAACTCAAAAGGCTCTCAGCTTTAAAGATTGTTCTGTGTCCACCTCCATAAACTGGTATTACAGGCAGGTACTGTTACATCCAGCATTTAACATGGGACCTGGGGATCCATATTGAGCTCCTGAGTCTGCACAACAAATGCTTTATCAACTGAGCCATCTGTCTCACCCCCCTTTTTAACTTTTAACCATACAATAAGCATGTTTATTATGTACCAGATACTGACTGGTTCCTTGGATGAAAGGGTAAAAAAGGACACATCTCATGGATTTGTGATTATATTTGAGAGACAAATGTCAGCAGAATGCTTTCACAAACATAAATTTATCAATGGAAGGAAAGATGCTTGTCATTCCCCAAAGAACTTAGATATATGCCTTCTGAATATTTTTCTATTGCAGTGTTCATTCTTCATGTATGTGTGCGTGCTTCTTTCTCATGTGTGTGCAGGTGCACGTGCATGTGTGTGTATATGCCCATAAAGGTCAGAAGACAACCTCAAGTGTCATTCCTCAGGAATGCTGTCCATATCTTTAGAACTAGGGTCTCTCATTGGGCTCCAGCTCAGCAGTTAGGCTAGACTGGTTGGCCAGTGGGCTTCAGGACTCCTTCCCTCTCTGACTCCCCAGAGCTGGGATTACAAGCCCCTCCATGGCGCGTATTTCTTTGAGTGTTGGGATTACAATCAGCTCCTCTTGTGCATCAGTTTCTTTCTTATTGCTGGGACAAAAAAACCAACCAGAAGCAGCTTAGGAGTGGCAAGGGTTTATTTCCAGTTTACAGTTTCACCATAGCAGGCAATGACAGATGCACACAGATGGGTGGCATATCTCCACAGTGACAGGGAAGAAGTAGGGAAAATGAGTTCACTGAGTGCAGCAACTAGAATTTAGCTATAGCATCCCAAAGCCTGCCCAAGGCAACACACCGATTCCAGCAAGGATCCTCCTCTCAGTTTCTACCAGCAAGGGATTGAGTATGAGGCTTAATCACAAGCACGCGAAGCTATGAGGGGACATTTTCCCATTCAAATCACTCTGTCATACTTGCTTACAAGGCAAGCAATTTACTGACTGAGCTTTCTCCCTAGCCTCTGCAGCATTCATTTTTAAAAATTCACCTCCAGTTTCTTTGTCCTTGTCAGTACCTTTTTTGGTTTGTTTGTTTCACAGCTATATAGTTATTTATTTTATGGAACAAAGCAAAAGCCCAAAGAGGAAACCAAAATGCCTAGTTGATACTTAAAATTATCAAACTGCTTCAAGCACTGTGTCCTTTGATGCCCTTCTGGGAGGATATCTGCAGAAATGCAGACCATAGACAGCAAAGTATAACTCTCTCTTATTTCCCTCCTCCTGATTTCTATCATACTTACATGTGTCAAAAGCATAGTCTTGGGAGAGATGGCTCAGCTGTGTTAAGGTGCTTGCCTGCAAAACTTAACAACCCAGTCGTGATTCCCCAGGACCCATACAAAGCCAGATGCACAAAGTGGTGCATGCATCTGGAGTTCATCTGCAGTGGCTAGAGGCCCTGGTGTGCCCATCCTCTCTCTCTCCCTCTCTCTGTCTCTCTCTCTCTCTCTGTACTCTGCTTGTGAATAAATAAATGACATTATTAAAAAGTATAGTCTTCAGGATTATTTGTGGCCTTGTTCACAGCTGTCCTGATATTCTGCTGTAGGATATAAATACATAATTGAAAAAGTCTAGGAATTTATGACAAGCAGCAGTAGCAAGTTCTGTTGCTAAAAGGGGATGAGAGTTGTCGGCATAACTGTGACCCGCTGGGCTTTCATCACCAGGTGGGCAACACTCATGCAATAAACTGATCTTCAAGTCACTCACTCATCCCCCCCCAAAAAAAATATATGACTAAAGCATACAGGATTGGCAGTTTTGCCACTTGGGGGTCACTTCAATATAAAGCCTATTATACATATTTTTCTGAGATGAATATTTAGTTGTATGTGGAATATATTGACATAAAGTATCAAAAAGACAAGTGGTTAGCTAAACTCAATTAATATTGGTTGATATAGACAAACAATCACGTAACTATGAATAATAATTAGAATCATAATGTAGCCCAAAGAGATGACATGTACAGGCTCCATAAGTAGAGCTTCCAGTTTTTAGAAACACCAGCTCATTGCAAATTAAAGGAGGTTTAGCATGTCAGATTTGTGATGGAAATAGCTTAGCTCAATAGGTTATACCCTTCAAAGTCATTTGCCCACTGTGTTAAAATTTATGATGACATTTAATAAGCATTTCATGATGGTTTCTTAAAACATGAAATAGGCCACTTTGAAAAATAATAGACTAATTTAATGCCATCACAAACATTGCTTTGTCCTTATAACACTTTCTAAATTGCTGGAACAAAATAGCAGGTCTTGTTAGCCAAAGACTCAAAACCCTTGCAAAAAGCCTAGGTCTTACTGAGAGTATTATTTCTGTTGTGGGTAGAATTCTAAAATCTAAAATGACTTTAGATTTCCTACATGTATGTAACTTCCAGGCAAATACACTCACAGTGAGCTACATGTTATCAACCAAATTTCCAAACTCTATTCTCGGGATTAAATGGGAAAAGACAACAGATTCTTCTACCCTAAGCAATTTGCTCTTTAAATGGCCTGATCCCCATCTCCTGCTACTATTGTTGAGCTACTTGACTTCTTTTCTGTGATAGCGCTATAGCCTAGACCTAACTTTCCTTTACCATAGTGTCTTAGGGCCATGACCCGGATCAACTTCAGGCACAAGGCAAAAAAGAGTAAACTTCACCTCAGTTCAAAACCTCCTTCTGTGTCAGGTGTGGTGGTGCACTCCTTTAATTCCAGCACTCAAGAGAAGGAGGTACGAGGATCACCATTATTCGAGGCCACCCTGAGACTACATAGTGAATTCTAGAATTCCAATCAGTCTGGGGCTAGAGCTTGACCCTACCTAAAAAAAAAATCCCCCCCCTCTCTCTTCTCATAATATCTACAACTTGGCAAAGACTCTTCTTGCCTTCCACATCTTCTCACTATTCATGTCTCATAAAGGTATTGAGTGTTTTTCCTGTGGGATCCGTGGTTTTCTCCTCTCTAGAATGGATGCGCTTCTCGCTGCTTCTCCCTTCAAATCTTCCTATAACCTTTGGTTTGATCTCTGCTGTCTCTCAGTATATCCATGAGGCTGGCTGGCCATTCTTTTATGCATTTTCCTCTGATTTCCATGACCCCATGGGACTGAATCCTGCTGAGGCCCGTGAGGAGGATCCCAGTTCCTAGGGAAATTAGATGAAATCCCACTCTGTCACCCTGAGTGTTTCCACCTTACAGAGACCATTAAGGATGACACCACCAAGGAGAGTTTGGGTCCTTTTTCTATTTGTCAGCAGGACCCAGGACCACACATCTATTGCAAATGTCTCTTATTGTCCTATGTGGTAAAAAGGTGCAGCCTTTCCCTGCAGGCATGCCTGAATAATTCAGAAAGAAACATGATAGGTCATCAGTAGGGAATTGAAAAGGCTGACTGAAAGAAGACCACATGTAAGATGGAGATGCCCTGTCATCTAGGAAAATGAGAAGTGTCTATCGGGGATGCACACTAGTGCAATTTAGGTTGCTTTGCATGAAGACAGGGAGGCCTTCTGCCTAGAGATTATTGTCCTCTCATTCTGAGGGTTAGGGTTACTGTGCCCTGAAAGTAAAAGCAGGGAATGTCCTAGAGCCTCCCTTTGAAGTCTTCACTTTCCTAGAGGTCAGAGAAGGATACAGCTTCTGCTTGTATCTCTTTCAACCTAAAGGAGTTCCCTAGATCATAAACTCATAAACTCAACCTGAATCTGTTCATAGGAAAGAGTTCATGGCACTGTAACTGCTTAGCTCAGCCCTAAAACTTGGTATCAGGGTTGGTTATTATCATTCTCTCCCATTCAGAACCTTGGAATCCCTGAGTGAGCTTTAACCCTTTCCTACCTTCTCATGGGCAGGAGTTCTCTGAACCCTCTCTCTCCTCTTAAGCTCTGGGCTTCCTCATTTATGGGAGCACTGCTCTTACTTCTTGGGCATAAACTTTGTCTCCCTTCCTTCTCATCTACCTGGAAGCTTTACCATCTGTCTGTGGATTCCAGTTCTTTAAGTTCATAAGACAAGAAGTCAGGCACACCACAGAATCATTGGTGCATTGGCAGAGGAACCCCAATTTCTGTTTCATAACAATGAATTGGTAAGGAATCCCTAAATTCCTGTATCAATTCCAGATGGGAAATCAGATATTCTATATTCACAGACTCCACAGACTGGGATGCATAGTAAAGAAGTCAGAAAGATTCAACTCCAAAACCATTAAAGGAGAAGGTGAATTTTCTTGTACACTTGTACCTTGGCCACAGTATGACCTCATATGGGAAAATGACTGGAGGGTGACTCTCTTCATCACAACCCCATTCTCTAGTTAGATCTGTTTGGTGGATGGGGAGGCATATGTGAAGAAGTTTCCTGTGTTCAGGGTTTCATCTTCCTCGAGAACAATCCCAACCTCTCTTAACAGCTGTAAACTGAGGGCTGAGTGGATGGCTCAGAGAATAAGGTTCTTGCCATACAAGCATGAGTTTGTCTAAGACTTTCAACAGACAAGAACCTTATAGCTAACAATGCAGGTGTTACATTGTGTATCAAATAGAATCTGTATTCAACTCTATTTTAATGTTGGTAAATTTATGTGTATGTAAATTTATGCTCTACCTCATATTAAGGAAGAAGATGAAGTAAAAAGAAATGAGGAAATATGAGAGAGAAAGAATGTGAAAAAGAAATTGTAAGTAAGAGAGTGTATTTTGGGCAAGAAAAACTAAAAAGAATAGAAAATGGTGCTTTTAAATAAACAAATTTTGTATGATAAAATATGCTTTTGTCCTAAGGTAAAATGACAAGAGTAAACTGGGCGTGGTGGCACACGCCTTTAATCCCAGCACTTGGGAGGCAGAGGTAGGAGGATTGCCTTGAGTTCAAGGCCAGCCTGAGACTACATAGTGAATTCTAGGTCAGCTTGGGCAAGAGTGAGACCCTACCTTCAAAAACAAACAAACAAACAAGAACAAAAACAAAAAAGGTGAAGACAAAACCAAAGAACTTAAACACATCACAAATAGTCTTAAGTCAGTCACAGACAATTGTGAAGGAGAAAACTTAAGAATGGCATATGTATGATGATCAGAAAACATTAAAAATTTGTAATGTCAGAATTTAGTACATTAATATAAAAATAAAATGTAAGCCGGGCGTGGTGGTACATGCCTTTAATCCCAGCACTAGGGAGGCAGAGGTAGGATGATTGCCATGAGTTCAAGGCCAGCCTGAGACTAGATAGTGAATTCCAGGTCAGCCTGGACTAGAGTGAGACCCTACCTTGAAAAACCAAAATAAAATAAAATAAAGTAAAAATAAAAATAAAATATGATGTTCTTTTTAAAAACAGTCACACTCTGTTAAAATATTAATCTTCTTTTGTAACATTTAAGAACTGGTTTAAAGAACAAAGATTTTATGTTTTGTCAAGATAACTGCTTATGTTTTGGGCTGTTTCTCAGATACTTAACTCTCTAGACAACTCAGGATTAACATAATCAGATTTTATTCAAAAAATCATTTAGTTTTTTTTTCTAATCTTTGTTTAAATGTTTCTTAAAACTAAAAACTACTTTTTAAAATGAATCCATTACCTCTTTAAGACTGGTAAAGCTGTCCTTCTGGGTGTCCAGCAAGCAAAGCTTGAAGGACTTAATTTTTTCTGGATAAAAATGGGTATAAGCTCCTCTGAGGCTGTGGTCATATGGATGTGAATGTATGTCCCCCATAGACTCAGGTGTTTTATTTTTGTAAGTTGGTTTTCCAAGCCCCTTACTGGAGTCGGTGTAACCCGGTGCAGATCCTGGTTTCCGGCCCTAAGGTGTGTTTGGGGACAAATCTAATTCTAGTCCAAAGGTATGCAGAGCAGTCTGAACTCTGGGTTGGTGTTTGCTTGCTTTTTGGTGTTTGCTGGTTGGTAATGGTTTCTCTCTGTTTGGATCTGTGAAAGGGGGCCAGCTTCTTATGCCACCAATGAAACTTCCCCCTGGATCTGTAGACTTGAAACAATTCCTTTCCTCCCAGAAACTGTGTCTAATTTGGATGTTCATCCCAGCACAGTGGCTGAAGAAACTCAAGCAAGGAGATAGTTTATGATTTGATTGAGTCATTATATCATTTCTCTAGTGATGAGCTGGGGTCCGCTGTGGTCCAAGACTCATAGGGGGAGTTCAGGGGAGTGATTGCAAACTCAGATAAAATATAGATTATAGGCAAAGCAAGTCAAGCCTGAGCATGAATAGGACAAGAATAATTGGGATGGAGATTTTTTTTTTCAGTAACAGTGGAGGAAGACATTAAGCAGGGAGTGGGACCTTGGGAGTTGGACATTTTACAGTTGTTGGTATCAAGGAAAAGGTGCTCTAACCGCGGGGGTGGGGGGCATTGTGGGGGAGCTGCCAGGCACCTCTGTGACCATTGAGATAAGGTACTCATTCAATGAGTTTGCAAGAGAAAAACCAAAACAAAAGAAAGTGATTTTAAAACTCTCCATGTAGACCCAATGAAAAGGAACAACATTCACCTGACAGTAGCCTAAACCTCATTATTCCATATCATCTGCATTGGCATTTTGACCTCCTTGCAGGCTTTGCAAGTACCATTGAGGCAATTGACTGTGCAGTAAGCAATGGGATACACAGGCATTGGAATGATCAAATTCCAGAACTCCATTCTAGGGCAGAATGAGGACAGTAAAAGGACCCTTCCTGCTGAGTGATCTGTGGAGTCTTTGCATGGCTGCTCTCCCATGTAGAGAGTGTCCTTTCCTACTCTGAATTTTTACTTCAGCTACTGTTCATGTGTCACTTGAATTCTTTCCTATGGTAGAACAAGTACCAAAGACCCAATTTTCTCTTTGCCACCAGCAAAGCAGTGAGATACTCAGTCTTGAACTTTAGGGAAATGGGATCCTCCAACAAGAAGAATGAACTTGGAAGTGTTTTTGTTGTTGTTTGTTTGTTTTCCTTTTTCTTTTCCAGAGCCTTCAAACAATAGTTAAACTTCTTGATTTAAGGTTCAGATATGATCAGAGAACTCAATCAGAGCGACTAGTCTTTGAATCTACAAGACTTTGAGCTTGTAACTAGTTTAAGAAAATGAATAGGCCATTGGCGATGAACATTCAAACTGGTACAACAGAATATACAATGTGCTATGGTGGCCCCTGCTGTATGTTAACTGCTAATTAAAATAGCTCAGAACTAAAATTATCTGATGGAGGAAGTAGTTTTGAATGTCAATCATACCAATTTAGTAAATGTTCATTGATTTTGTTAGAGGTTGATCATGTCTTCAATTTACTTATCTACTAATCTCTAATGAAAAAAGATCTCTGTGTCATGGGAAAATTCTACTAAGCAAACTCTATCTAATGTTTTAAAGGCTATTTTACCAACAAGTTTTAGATTGATAGCAAAACTGAGAAGGTACTAAGTAGTACTCTCTGCCTCTGCGTCCACACATGCATAATCTCTGTCTTCCACACCCGCTCCTGAAGGGATTAATGCCAGTGAGCTCTCAAAGACAGATCACAACCAATCCAATTCCATAGTTTTCAGGGGGCTCACTCCAGCTTCTAGAGTCCATGTGTTTCAGCAGATGTATAAAATTCCATCATTTTAGCAAACAGAGACAACTTTCCTGTCTAAAAAAAATCTACTCCTCTGGCTATTCATCTTTTTTTTTCTCATGTAAAAAAATGTCTCATTTTTGCTTTCTTTTTCCAGGGTGGCATACAGTGAGCCTCATAGAGTGTACACCCTTGTAGATCAGCTGCTCTAAATTAATCATGTGTATCTAAGGTTCATCCATGTCTTCTTTTTTAATCCTGGCTCTATTGTTAATTTATTTTTGTCTCTGAATATGAATCTGTTGTCTGGTTGTACCAGTTTATTTATCTATTTGCCTCCAGAAGATCCTAATATGATTTTCAAGAGTTGACAACTGGAGCTGCTAAAAATATCCATTTTTATGTGGTTTTTGTGTGGACATTGTGGTAGTTTGAATAATGTCCTCAAATAGAACTTATTATAATTGTGTTTGTTAAATTATTAATTGTCTCCAGGCTTCTGGCTGGAGGAAGTGTCACTTTGGCCTAGCCTTCTGGGGACTGGCCCTTCCTAATTTGGATGCAAAATACTAGGGATAGATATGCAAAAAAAAAAAGCTGGAACCTGGTCTGGCAGTTCTGCACTTTTGTGAATTACAGTGTTATAGTGTGCTTGCTGGCTTCTGGAGGTGCTGTCTCTGTCTCTGCTTGGATCTGTGAAAGCGGGACCAGCCTTTTCCTTAACTTCCCCTGGATCTGTTAGTTCAACAATAAATACTTTCCTCCCAAAAATTGTGCCTGGTTTGGAGAGTCATCCCAGCAATGTGTGGCTGACTATGACAGACATGTTATCTGCTCCTTTGATAGACAGTAAGGAGTGTTATTGTTAGGTCATACGATAAAACGATGTTCATTTTCTAAGAAACCACTAGACTGTCTTCCAGAGCAAATGTCCTGTTCTTCATCCCCACCATCCATGAACCAGACATTCCTACAAGCATTTGGTTCTGTCAGTATTCTGTACTTTGGTTATACTACTAATAGGTACATAATGACATCTCATTATTGTTTTAATTTGCATTTCTCTGGTAATATGTAAGTGAAGTAAATTTTCCTGTTCCTACTTAACACTTATTTTTAATTTTACAGTGTATAACTCTTCCGAAATCATTAAGACATGATCAACCTCTAACAATATCAATGGCTACTATCACTTGGTTGTTGTTTTCCCCTCCCTCCCCAGAATAATTCATGTGTTGGGAGCTTGGTTCCCAGTGTAGTGATGTGAGAACCAGTGGGATCTCACAGACATGCCCTTCAAAGAGATTTTGGGACCTTTGCCTCTCTCCAGCTTCCTGTTCACAGATAGGATCTCTGTCTTCCCATATGCACTCATGCTATTTACCAAGGTACCTTTGTCAGAGCCTGTTCCCTGCTATTTTCTTTAAAAAGATGGTCTGCCTCAAGTGTTTTGTTATAGTAATAGGAAACAAACTAATATAAGGCCCTTGTCCATTTTTAATTAGGTGGTTTGTTTTCTCATTGTTGGTGTTTAGAGCTTTTTGTATATTTTGAACAACAGCCTTTTATCTTAGCTTTTGTTTTAGTCTGTGGCTTATCTCTTCATTCTCTTGAAAATGCTTTTTTGCAATGTAAAAGCTTTTAGTGGTTTCCAGGTCATCTTGATCATGCATAGGTGTTTTGAAGGTTCAGTTATCACAATAACTAAAGTTAACTATACGTTCTCATGTTTTACCCTAAGGAGACATAATTCTGAACTTTAAATTTAGTCTATGATTTATTCTTTTAAAAAATTCCGTTTTTACCATTTCAGAGAATCGTTTTCCGTTCGTATAGCTTTCAGAAACTTACCCTTAGCTGATCTTCCTGACTGAAACATTTGCTTCTGTCTAGCCTTGGAAAGTCAAATTGCAGACAACCTATCTCTGTGGCTCTTGGAGTGGCGACCCTTAGAGGCCCAGGACTGGCAAGGTTTCTGAAGCCTGGCTAGAAGGCCATGTGTCATGGTCAGAGCATCACGAGCAGCTTCTAGTTGCTTCCCAGGAGTCCTCATTACTGGACAGCTTACCATATTCACAATCTGGCTTTATGCCTTCCAGACTCAGGAAGCCAAGGTTTATCATACTTTAAAAGTTGAGCCATATTTTAAGACCAAATTCATATGATATAAGTCTAAAGACATAGATGTGCGTCTGTCAGGCAGAAATACAGCTGTCATAGGCTCAAGAGAGATTCAATATGACTTATGCATTTCCATGAGCTTAGCTAATTTTGAAGGTAGTATCCATCAGAATACTACGAGATAACCATGGAATCAGAACCCAGAGAAATCTAAGAGACAATGAAAAAAACCATGAAACCAACAGTGGTATAGTGCTTAAGAACATGGACTATATATTCTTCTATAAATTATATATATATATATATATATATATATATATATATATATATATATATAATTGCTTATGTTATTTAAGTTTCATGCCTCAGTTTGCTCATATGCAAAATAAGCAAAATTTTTATCCCCAAGAGCACAGGGCCTTGTGAGCAAAGTAGTACATTGTTCCAAAACTCTTTTCTGTGTTCTTTGTGAATATCAGCTTGCCTAATCCTCAGACCCTAGGAAGTGGGCACTATTGTCATTTCATTTTAAGATAAAACAACAGAGACACAAAAAGACTGAGTCATTTGTATAACGTCAGAGCTAATAAGTGGCACAGCCAGGATTGAATTTCATGTCCCTGCTAAAAGTATCTATGAAAGGCCCACCTTCAACATTGCTGGGAGCTTGTTAGAAATTTAGATCTACAAGCCAGTCCAGACCTCCTGGATCAGGTCTTCATTTGGGACAAATTACCCAGAGAATCTCTGTCTATATAAACATTTGAGAAGTGATAATCTAAATCCCAGTGACATGCTGACATTCGATATATTAAGTCATTTAGACTTCACAAAAAATATTTAGGTAGAATCCCAAATATGCCCATATTATATAAGAGAAATATAAGGCAAAAATGTAAGTTGTTTAGGATTTTCTGGCTTGGGACCAGCAAGAAAGTATCCCAATATAGGTCATGTGAGTCCAGAGACTTTGATGTGTCTCAACCAATGTGTTTTGTTATTCTACTCTGGTATGACTTTCAATTGTTGGTTTAGAGCAAAGAAATGATTATGAAATGATGGTGCTCTTCAGCCTCCTTTACTTTGGGAACACAACCAGTCTCATGACAGTTTCTGGGTAACTGCTTAAAAATATTTGGATGATTTCCACAAATTCTTTAGCTGGACTAAAAATATGTCCCAATATCAGAAGAAAAGTCTGAACTCCCATGAAATCGATTAATCATCTTGAGTCTCAAGCTTCCACACTAGAGCATATTTTTTTGGAAAAGAAAAATAAGTGTTTTCCTCACTTTCTACTTGGTCTTAGTTTGATAATAGGACAAGCAATGATTATGGATCCAAAAGACTGTATAAAATATTCTCCTGAGCACTATTAGAAGATTCCTCCCCCTTCCACATACACCTTGCTGAATTTCTGAATTCAAGAGGAAACTGCATAGATGTGGGGAGGCTGCATTGGGCCAGTATTCTTTAATTCTTTATGCCTTACCTCAAGGCATAGATGTTGGGAACTACAAGGCAAGGTCCAGTTATATTTGCTTGTCACTTGAAAGATAGTTTAGTTCTATAAGGAATCAATTTATTTATCTCCACAGCACTTATGCACATTACCTCTTAAATCCTCATAATGATGCTAGGAGGCAGACTATCTTATTGAAAATGTTCTGTAAGTGAAGATGACAACGTGTGACACTGTCTTCTCTTACTCCAGAATCTATGTGTCCAACTTCCACTTCAAGAGCTTCTTTGTTAAGAACACAAATCAGATTCTATTTGTTTAACTGGAAAAATGAGCTGGTCTTAACATGGAGAGAAATTTCACTTTATCTATTAGCTCATTCACCTGCATGAGTCAGAGTTACTTGCCTCAGTCTCTCTATCAATAACTGAATTTCAAAACTGCTATTTTCATAGCTCCACCTAGAAATACAAATATGCCTTAAACTACATTTGAACAGTCTTTATTTGCACTTTCAACATATGTTAAGAAACAAAACGACTCTAGAACCCAGCTTCTTAAAAGGTGGGCAGTGACCCCTTTAGGCAACTATGGCCAGCATTGTTTCACTAAAACCTTGCTTCTGAACACACAATAGTGCACATTTCACTAAATATGTCACCATGCCACACAATGCCAACTCAGAATGCCCGAAACAAGCTGGCTGAGATTTGTGACGACTGAGTGCTATGAGTTGCAGCATTTTTATTATACATAAAATTTTTCCGCTCTTCAACAACAAGGTATCATTAGAGAAAACAAAGACTTAATATTTTCATCCTATTATTTTTTTGCACGCAAGTTTCAAAATAGGAAGTCTTTTTATTGTCTTATGTTATCATGCTTGAAGTCAGGTGTGATGGCTCATGCTTATATTTTCAGTATTTGGAAGGCAAGGAGGATTCAAAGTTCTAAGTCATCATTACTTAAGTAAATGTGAGGCCAGCCTAGACTATATAAGACCCAATCTCAAAAACAAGATAAAAGCAGTAACAACTCACGTACAAATGCTATTTGAGTTTCATCTTTAAAAAGTCAAAGTAATTAAATGAATTTTGCCTTTGTTTTAGGACAGAATTTCCAAACTTTTGTGAAACACACTTCCCCCTTTTTGAACACCATGACTGTGCTACATGGCATTCTTAGCACGGATGGACGTAGAATCAAAATTTGGAAGCAAGCAAGCATGGTGATACGTAACTGTCATCCTAGCTTTTTGGAGGTGGAGGTAGGAGAATTAGGCCAGCCTGAGGCCCTGTCTCAAAAACACTAGCAAATTAAACAATAAAATCAAAATGCTGATAAACTCTGAAAAATGATGACTGTGATGGTTACATTTTGTTGTCAACTTGATCTTTTTAATTATCTTGGGTGGATCTCTGAAGATGTTTACAGGAAGACAGCCTCTCAGTAGGGGCAGGATGTAAAGAAGCTCAAAGAAACTAGAATTAGATATCCTTTCCTGTGTGGGCAGTGCAGGAAGGAAATTTCAGAGACTCAGGAAGCCACTAAGTCTAGGGAAGGGTTGTAAGACCCCACCCTAAACCTATATAAAGGAGAAGAAATTCTCTTTGGCCCCCCTGCATGTTTGCTGTTCTGTGTATGTGATGTTGATGATAGGTTTCTCTCTCTGCTTGGACCTTACAGAACTTCCCCTCAATCTATACTTTCAATAAATCGTTTCTTCCCATAAACTGTGCCTGGTTTGGAGATTCATCCCAGTGGTGTGTGACTGACTCCACAATGACCTATGATGGTCAGTATCAAATATTCTAACAAGATTATGTAAAAACAAACAAGCCCGACCATCTAATTCATCCACAAACTTGCTTTCATCTTTTATAAATGATAAATTATAGAATATCAGAGAATTCCTTATAGATTTCTTTATGATTTACTATCAGTAAGTCTTTTTTTTTTTTAATATATATTTATTGTCCATAATGTGTTACATTATTTAGTGGGCAAACCATGCGTTGTTATCCCCAATTCCCCAATTCCCCCCCTCCCCATCCCTGATCAGTTGTATATCCTCCTCTGTGGGCTGTCTGTATTAGTCCTTGTGGCAAGGTATCCTGTATATCTTAGTACTCATCCCAGTCTTCCTGGCCCAAGTGTGTTGTCACTGATGGGTGTCATGCCTCCGGACAGTATCAGTAAGTCTTTGATTTGTATATATATATATATATATATATATATATATATATATAATATGATATATAATTTAATCATATATTATATATTAATACTTGCATAAAAATTTCTTCAAGAAAAAGTGGTTACTTCTCTGAGGGATTGTTCAATCTAGGTAAGTGTGTTGGTTCCTACATTAGGGGCTCTGCTATACATAGAAGAAATAATATTTCTCAATGGTAGCTTATATTTTGAAATTGTGCCATTTATCTAATATTTGATTCATGCTTTGAAATGAAATAGATACTGCATATAAGCAACCCATCTGGCTAAGTATTCAGCATTGGGAACCTTTCTTAGACAATATGTAGTTCTATGTCAAAGATTTATGTTAACATTTTATCACAATAATATAAGCATTATTTGAAACATTGAAGAGGAACACCTTAATGAAAGAAATCTTTTTAACCCCATGGATCCTGCAATTCATATTTACTTTGAAGAGATAGCTCCTTATTACAAATTGTAAATACCAGCAGAAAGCAACAAATACACAACTATACACCACCCACACCATCTTAGGTGCTACCAGATGGTGACATTTTAGCATATTTGGAAAGCATGCTGTATTAAACATTATCAGACATTTCTCCAGGAGCAGCTGGGAGAGAAAAGTCATAGAATTTCTGGATTTAGAGCATATAGACTTTAATTTCACAGCACGTTATAATTTTTACTCCTAAATAATTATACAAAATTAAGATACCCTGTATAGTTTCCCAAATCATGGCACTATTGACCAGTCTTCTCTCCTTGCACTAATAACCATTGAGGTTTAGGAGATTTTGAGAATTCCTTAATATCATCAAGTCACTATCTTTCACTTGAACTTCTATAATTTTTTTTTTTTTTTGTTTTTTCAAGGTAGGGTCTCACTCTAGCCCAGGCTGATCTGGAATTCACTATGTAGTCTCAGGGTGGCCTTGAACTCATGGTGATCCTCCTACCTCTGCCTCCCAAGTGCTGGGATTAAAGGCGTGCGCCACCACGCCTGGCGAACTTCTATAATTTTTTGAGTTACTCCTGGCATTTACTTCTTGTAAATTTTGGATTATCTTGTCAAGATCTAGGAAAATCTCATACTATACTTTCAGTTTCAGTGTCATTTCACTTGAATCTTAATTTAATTCACTCATTCCTCAGGATATTTTATCCTAATATCTGTGATTATTGCTTAGTTTTAAACCATAATAATATTTTAAAACTTAATTATGGTTACCATGACCTAGTATTCTTTCATGTGATAGATCACAAATTCACTTGTATCAATCACCTACTCTTCTATGCCTGTCATTCTCCTTCCACACAGTTTAAGACTAGCCAAATGGCTTGGGCCATTTGTGGTCCTAGAAAAAAGGTAGCAGTGGAGTGTGAGACTGTAGTTACATTTTAGCAATCTGCCCTTGTTTGGAATTTTGAACTTTATTGTTGTCATTGATTCAGCATTTACTAGAACCTTTAAATATATACATATATTTATTAGAATTACATTTTTTTTATATTTTCTTTCAGGTCATTGCTTAACTGTTTTGCTTATTTTGTGTTTGAATATGTTAACAAATCAACTTGATTTTTCTACAAGTGTGTTATAAATCAGTAATAGCGTATTCTATGTATCACCAGATGATATTTTTACTCGCTTAAAAATATTTCACTTATTTATTTATGAGAGAGAAAGAGAAAAAGAAAGAGAGAGAAAGAGAGAAAAAATGGACCCTCCAGGGCCTTCTGCCCTGGCTTTGTGTGAGCACTGAGGAATCAAACCCAGGACGCTAGGCTTTGCAAGAAAGCACCTTTAACCACTGAGTCATCTCTCCAACCATAATAGTTCTACTTTTTAGATAAGTAAGTGGGTGCTGGAGGCTCCCCTTCCCAGTGCAGAATGAAGACAACATAACTTTGCATTGTCTCTCACTTTATCCATCTTTTTCTTGGAGATACATTTTAATTTTCCAATTCAATGATTCTCCCTTACCATGACCAAAGCCTAGTCAAAGCCACAGTGGGTATGTATGAAAGAGAAAAGGGATCTGATGGGGAGGTGGATGAATAAATATCTTAGGCAGTGGAGGTGATTTACCCATACTGTGATTCTGTGTTTCCCGGGGCACAACCGTCATCAATAACACAGGCAACACTGAGATGGCTCTCTAGACTTGCCCTTTGGGTCATATATTACCAACTCTGTGACTCTGCTGAAATGACTCAGTTCTCCACCCCTTCTCCTTTCCATTATTCTGACCTCTCATAAAATTTCTAGTTTATATGAGAATTGGAGATAAGTAGAATATAGACATAATTTCTCCTACATATCGCCCATAAATATTTGTGATAACATAAGAATGTGGTTAACAGACTTCAGAAATCAACACATTTGCAATACACCCTCACCACAACTCACAGATGAGTTAGTTTCCGTGTCCAAGTGGAAGCAAGTGGAGTAATTAATCATCCAGTTAAGAAATTAGACCTTTTGGATCAAATCATCTCGATCAAACATTCCTTTTCTTCCTAAGCTAATCATCTTAAAATAGCAAAAAAGTATTGAAATTGCATTCCTTAGTTCCAAATAAGGTCAAACATTTTTTTTCCTTATTTAGTGAAGGAATTATACAGCCATTATTTTTATTTTTATTTTCCATTTTAGGCACTGAGATCTTGAAGACTGAGGTGCTTTTAAAAAAAATTGCTTTTATCCTTAGAGGTTTCAATTTAGCATCCTAAATATAGAAATATTGAAGGCACACAGCTTGTCGCCTAGAACTGCTCACAATACTGCACCCATATTAGACAGTACTTCTGGGGGGTGGGGGTGGAATATTCCAAAGATTTCTACCCAAAGCAAATTTGATCACAACATACTTTTCATTTTCTAATTACAAAAACTGAAAGAAACTTAACATAAATTTTCTTACAAAGTGCAATCACCCAGTACAAATCAAAATAAGCATGACCTTTCTCCAAATAATTCCGTATCTAATTATTTTTCTTCTTTGCTTCCTTATTCTTCCTTCCCTACTGAATATTGTATGGAAAGTTGTTTCCCTATATAGTCACCCACAGATAATTTCCTCATTCAAAAGACATCCACGAATGGCACAAATAATTATCAGGGAAGGCAAAGAAGTTCAGACTGTATGGGGGAAGCTTTGTGATGGCTAGAGAAAGCATGGCCTGAGCAGAGGCTGGGCATCACCTCTGCCACAGCAGGTGGAAAATAGCAGCAGAAACTTCCCCTTGAGACTGCAAGCCAAAATAAAACTTTTCTGCCATCAGCTGCCTTGTTTGGGTGTTTTGACTCAGCAATGAGTGTTGTTTTCTCCTCCAGGGCGGAGGGAAAACGGAGAAGCAGCGGGAGCCCAGTGAGCTGTCCGCTGTCAGCTGTCTCAGGGCTGGGGTCCACAGAGCTGGGGGGATGGTGCAGGGGGTCCGGAGGACACAGAGGCAAGCAGATGTGTATTGTATAGCCACGTGGTTCTTTATTCAATTGGCGGACTTACATTTTATAGGGAAAGGGGGTCAGGGGGATGGGGAATGGGGAAGAGAAAGGGAGATTGGTTGATGGGGGTGGGGAGTTGGCAGACTGCACTGGGATAGGTGAGTGGGATAGGTGGGTGGGGACAACCTGAGAACACCTCATTTGGGAGCCATGAGTCTAGCCACGGTCTATGTGGATGGGTACAAGGAAGTTTTTCTGATACCCAATGCCAGTCATGCTGAGATGGAAATGCTGGTTTCTGTGGCTAGCCCACGGGGGTGGGAGTCAGGGTAGGTGGAGGGTTTCACCTCACTCATACATCTTTAACCCTTTGTTCTCCATGCCCTCAGTAGCAGCACCAACAGGCAGTGCCCAACAAATGAGGTCATAACAGCAAATAGAATGAACAGAAGTATCTTACTGTTTCTAGTAGTCATGAGTCATCAGACAATAATATCAGTATCCAGTGTGGGATACCTCCCTGTGAGGTCTAGGAAGCTGCCAAGAATCCCATAACAATACAGATTATTACCCAGGCATTTGACTGCCCATGAGAACTGAATGGTAGGACCCCAGTGCTGAAAACAGTGTACCCATTATTTGCAAGTCATAGAGAAATCAAGTTGTAACAGGGAAAGAAGCTCCATTTTTTTCTGGCTAGCATACATAGTGCTGAAAACTAATATGTAGGCTGCTGGCAGAAAAAAAAAATTCATCAACGATATTTCCCAGCACTGAACCCTGCATTCTGTAATACTGACCCACCAGATAAGATCTGCCCACTGGTGTAATGGTTGCCTAACTAATAGGGGGGTAACCAACAACACTGTAATTGGATTTTAAGCTTCAATTCAAGGGAGAATTCATTCCTGGTAGTGAAAACTAGGTCAAAAACTCAAGGCTGGGAAGGCCATACATCCCTAGGTGTGAATCTACTATAGTTGTGCTAAAGGGAGGTGTTATCTAGCTGCCTCATTAATATTCATCTTTATACTTACAGATAATGTTTAATTCAGAGCCTCATCATTGTTCAAAGTGCTGAAAATAAGTGACTGATGAGTGTTTGGCCCTACATAGGACATATAAACCATCCGTTCCAGAGCCCAGGAA
>PVHP010020119.1:0-31035 GCA_004024765.1 Zapus hudsonius | reverse complement strand
GAGGCCAGGGGACAATCCTCAGGTGTCATCCTCAGGAACATCATCCACCTCTTTTTGAGACAGAGTCTTTCACTGGCTTGGAACTCACTAATTAAGCTAAACTACCTGGCTAGTGAGCCCCAAGGATCCTCCTGTCTCCACCTCCCCAGTGCTGGAATTACAGGCATGTGTTACTATCAGGCCCACATTTTGATGTGGGTTCTGGCCATCAAACTCAGGTTCTTGTGCTTGCAAAGTGTTACAGCCTGAGCCCTCTCCCCAGATCAACTTCTAAGACAACAGTTCTCAACCAGAAGTGACTTGGCCCCCAGATATTTAGCAATATCTGGGGACATTTTTAGTTGTCATAACTAGCATTTAGTGGGTAGAGGCTGGAGATACTGCTAAATATGTTACACAGAGCAGCTCTCAGAATAGTACAGAGGTGGAAGAACCATGAAGAAGTATGTGTCTGTGACTGGGCTTTCTTCTCCCCCTCGAACAGACTTAGAGCGTTTCCTTCCCACCTTTCATTTTGGTTAAGAAAATCGGGAGAAAGCAAAGACTGAGACAAAGACAAAAATGAGAGATAAGGGTAAAAAGTTAAAAGAACAGCAATGAGGGACGTGCAGAAAGCGACCTAGGTCGATCATCCCACGTCGCGCCTCTACCCTGGGAGTGCTGTGGCTGCATCCTAAGACCCGCCCAGAGCTCACATTCATCCAGCCCTCCGCAAGCCATCGCCACGCTCCGCCCCGCCGAGCTAGTTTCCATGCGGTGCCCGCCCCCCGGCGTTGCGTCACCCAAGACCCGGACGTGACGTCATCGAGGCAGGCGGGACCTCCGGCGCGCCGTAGCCGCGTGGCCCCTGCGCCTAAAGCGCGCTCCTAGTTGCCTGGGCAACGCTCCCTCCTTTCCCATCTTTTTTGTCGCCACACTGAAGAATAGGGCCCTGCTCGCCCACCGCCTGGGATCTGTTTGCTGAGTGCTCGGGAGGTGACTTCGGGATCTGCTGGGTTTCTTTGGGGGAGTAGCATGGCGATCCCTGCTTGCTGGGGTCTTGGCGGTCACATGGTCGTTCTAAGTTGAAAAGGTGGGGGCAGATTGATTATTGGGGGAGACTGTATTAGGTGCTCCTCCCTCAACTCTGTCAGTCTTGTTTCTGAATTGTGATGCTGGGTCTCCTGTCTCAGGCTAATGCGATCTGAATTAAAAATGAGACATCAGCATGGGAGCTCTTTTTTAAATTCCCCTGGTCATTCTAATGTGCCACGATTAGAATTCAACCCATCCAGTCCAATATTTGACTAGAAGATGGCCCTGAACACATCTTTAGAGGGATACTGGACTGTCTAATGGATAAAATAGTTTTCTTTCATTTCCCTTGCACTTTAGCTCTGTGGAAGATCAGGTTCTTAGGGGAAATTATCTTGAAAACATTTGGTAATTGAGTATTGGGTGGAGAAGACCTTTAGTTCAGAACCATTTCATTTTTCATCACAAATGATGGTTTAAAACTTCAACATGTAGGCTCTAGACTTGGCTGTTTTAAATGTGACGTCAGAACATTACTTGAAAACTCTAGTCTAAACATTAATAACAAACCAGGCTTCTATAGTTATTTGCTCTCACTGCTCCCATGAATTATGAGGTTGATATATTCTTTAAAAGTGCAATTTACACCAGTATAACTTAGAATAACCCGCCCACTGGGTTGGCAATATGAACAGAAATCATATATTATGCTTTGGATAAGCCTAACTGAAGGCAAATTCATAGTAAGGTATATAATCCCCTCTGTGTTTGCTGTCATGCTGGGAAAAAAACATAAACTAAAGTACCAGAGTGAAATTTTCACTCTGAAATTATTTGACAAACTAGGTACAAAACTCTCAGAAGTGCTTCTTTATACTGGGAAATCCACCTGTAGAACAACTGGATAAGTGAACACAAAATGTAGTTGTATATTAAAGGGCAGATGAAAATATATTAATGTATTTAAACATTTGTGTACTGAAAATTTAGGACTTTAAACTTAGTTGTTTGAGTTGCTAGCCTCTCTAATCAGGGCACCAAGGTAAAAGACAATGTTATTAGGATAAAACAGTCAAGGTCAATAATTTCAATAGCCTCCAAAGGATGTGCTCCACAACTTAACAGAAAAAGAGAATGCTAGTGTAAACTAAGACTAATACTAGAAATGGTGGCTAATACTTCTAAAGCTCTGTGCCAATTGCTGTTCCTTTAGATGTGTTTCTGGGTGCTTTATCTTAGTTGATTTTTAGAGATGAATTGATAAATTCAAATTCTATTAATGATCTATAGGACTTTAGAGTTCTTAAAATACAAAAGGTTATGACAACTAGGTTTGGGAATTTAAGAAGAAAGAAAATGACATAAGCAGAAGTGAAGTGAGCAGTTTTGACCTCTATCCCCACCCCCAGTGATATTTTACTTGCTGGAGGATACCAGTAAAATGGGTTCTAAGTATCCTAGCAGCCAAATTTAATCTAATTCCTCTGCACCTTGTATTTTAGAACCAAGCAAAATTGCTAGCAAAGTTCTTATATTCATTGATGTGAATTCACCTTTCCTACATGGCCTTGGTCATAATTGACTTTATAAGACATAGAAGCTGGGCTTGTGCTAGGCCCTAGGTTCCATTCTTGGCATAGGTTTTGGGGGTTGGTTATTAGATCTTATAGGGGACACACTGGACTGCTTACTTCTGGTCGGAAAGCCAGAACTGGCTTTTTTCCTAAGCGAGTTAAGCCGATTTTCGGGACTTCCTTCTTACACAAAGGCCCACAGCAAGTACTAGGTGATCTCTGGGGCACGGTATCACCACAGCCCTGCTACCAGATTATTTGTTGAGCCAGAATGATCATGAGCAACCTCTGCTTGGAGTAATGCTCCTCCTTTTTAATGACAACCGTTGACATTTGATCTGCCTGACACTATCATGAATTATCCTTGGCCCTTATTGTCAGTCATCTGCTTTGTCATACTTGCCTAAACTTGTAGCTGTACCAGAAGAAAAGTCCATCTGCCATCACATGTATTTTCAGAATAAGGTAGCTTTAAGGCCAGACTGGACTTTCCCAACTTGAAGTAGGATTTGGTCTCTAATAATGTTCAAACACAATGATATTTATTGGATTTGACCCTATCAGACTTCCCAATTCCAAATAATTGGCCTGGTTTTAACTACGTCTTATAAGACATAGAAACAAGTCTAGATCCAAGCTCTGTTTCGCTTTGTTTGCTTTTTCAGACATGGCCTCATTATGTAGCCCAAGCTATCCTCAGCCTACCTAGCACTAGGATCACAGGCATGCATCACCACATCTGGCCAAGATGAAAACCTCTTAATTTTCAGAAGACACACAGGTGTCTTCTAGATATTTCTTATTTATTTAATTCCTGTGTTACTTGTTATCTGGAAAACAAATCTGATTAAGACACGTGTGATGTTCATGCTAATGAACTGCAGACCCTCTGTAGCTGTTCAGATAGCAGTGACAAATGTGAAACCTGGCTGTAGTATATTAGCCGCTTATAGCCTGGCTGTAGTATATTAGCCGCTTATAGCCTGTATCTTACAATTTAGCACTAAGCATGCCCTGATTTCAAGCATAATTTCATCTGCATTAGTTTTGTTTCTTTGAGTGTCAAGACACTCAATTATTGACTTTTGTATATTTTTCAATAGTCTATAAAGCACATTAGCAATTAGATAGGATTTCAGAAAATGGCTCCTCTTTTAAACCTAAATTATAGTTTAAAAGTAAGGTGAATTTAATTTACAAGATACATATACAGGAGATCATGTCAACCCTATTTACAATACTTTATTTGAAAGCCTTTCATATTTAAAAAGAATGTGAATGGCTCTGTTTAGGCTAAAAGATAGAAGTGATCAATTTAACATCTCGGTTTTTAGCATAGCCATTTGAAAACATCTGATTGAGATTATAAAATAAATCAAATTTATTTTTTAAGGCTTGGAGAGTTTTTTGTTTTTTTTTTAAATTCTACTCCCTCATTAAGTGAAATATGTAAAGAGGACTGCTTTACCAAAATTCTAAAATTTCAAAACTTTAAATATCTCATTGTTAGTGGCTTTGTCTGACAGAATCTTAAATTCACATACATTTTAGAATATTATTTTTGTTTAACTCTTTTGTGGTTATGTTATTGTTGTTGCTTGGTTTGGGTTTCTTTTTTTTCCCCACACAGTGATTTTTCTACCTCAGCCCCCTGAGTATGGGATTAAAGGGATGAGCCTTTAAACCTGGCTCCTTTTTGTTTCTTTGAGACAAGGTCTCACTCTATACCTCTGGCTAGGTTGACCTGAAACTCAAGCAGTCCTCCTCCCTTAGCTTCCTAAGTACTGAGATTTCAGGTATGAGCCACCACTGTCAGATTAACTCTTTTCATGTATATCCTAGTATCATCGGGCATTTCAGTAACTCTGAACCTGTGAACAGAGAAAGAGGATTAAACTTCTTTTAAGTGAGTTATAAAAGGTATGAAGCTAGAGTTCCAACCTTACCCTTTAGGTGGGCCATTCAGTAATAGTTGGGTGGGTAGGTAGGTGGGTGGCTGTTTAGTAGTAGAGAAAGGAGTAATATTTGCAGTGCTGTTTGGCAAAGATGATCCATCTATTCTGTACCTCAGTAGGGTCCTTACCTGAAAAGAAACAGGGGGGTTAAGGAAGGAGAGTTTACAGGAAGCCAACAAATCTGGGATAGGGTTGCAAGACACCACCCTAAGGCTATATAAAGGGAAAAGAAATCTATCTCTTCACCATGCCTGTTTGCTGTTTTTTATGTGTGATGTTGGTCATGTCCTCTCTCTCTCTCTCTCTCTCTCTCTCTCTCTCTCTCTCTCTCTCTCTCTCTCTCTTTCTCTCTATCTGTCTCTCTCTGCTTGGGACTGTGAAAGGGGGCCAGCAACTTTCACCATTATTTTTTCACCATTTCCCCTGGATCTATAGCTTCAATAAACCCTTTCCTCCCATTAAAAAATAAAGAAGAAGAAGGAGAGTTTGGTGAGAAACCAAAACCAAAACTGATACTGGAGAGACAACTTGTTTGAAGAGGTTTCTGTAAATCCAAAACTTAAGTCTAAACCTGTCAGAGGCTCCCTGTCAGTTAAAAGATTCATTCTCAAACCTTGGGAGAAACCAAGATGATTTTTAGTGACCATTAGCTTGTGTTTAGGACTGGCAAAGTAATAGTTGTAAACTTGGAGCCCATTACTTTATATATTATTTTGTATGTACTACTAAATAGATCTCTGATGATTTTCAGAAACTACTTCAGTAGAAAAAAGAGGAGTTGAATGTAAAACCATGAAAGGTCGTTTGGCTCAGTCAGTCTGAGGGGATGTCACAATGCAAGGTGCCCGGTTCTACTAGATTTGTTGCATGAAGATCAGGCATGGTGCTGGCAAGAAATAGCCATGAATATCTCACAGCAGTGTTAATTAGATGTTTATACTATTTGTTCTTTCTTATTTTCAGTGCTCCCTTGGACTTCCCTTATCAGAGATACTGGCAATGGTAAGATTACCTACTTCTCTTATAAATTGGAAAAAAAATTAGTCTTTAAATTCTTGATATTTTGGATGGGGATGTAATTCAGTGGTAGAGTACTTGCCTGATGTTGTTTTCAGCTCCAAATTGCTGGGACAGTTTAGGGATGGAAGGGATTTATTTCAAACTTACAGATCCAATGGATGTTCTATCAAATGGCAGAAAAAGTTGACTCCCATTCATAAATCCAAGCAGAGAGACAACACCAAACAGTCAGCATCATAAGCAAGTTCAGCCAGAGCTCAAAACCTCTCTGCTTACCTTTAGGATGGAATTTAGAACTGTGCCCAAACATACCTTGGGTTTGGACTACAGGATCTGTAATCTTGATGGACTCAAGTCTTGATAGAGACTAAAAAATACAGGTTGGGTATCCAAAATCCAAAACTTTGTTAACCCCAGCATGACACTCAAAAGTTTTCAGATATAGGAGTAGTGTAGATTTTTGGAATTTTTAGTGATACTAAGCCAATAAAGTGTATGTGAACATTTTAAAATACAAAGCCACTAAAATTTGAGCATTTCTGGCCCTAGCATTTCAGATAAGGGAGGGGTATTCAATCTCTACCTCAGACAACCCAAAGTAAAAGCACTGCCAAGTACATTACTAGACACCTATCTCAGACATTGATTAGTGGACTGAGCCAGCAGACTAGTAGGTGTATTAGCTATATGTTGCTGGGCCAAAATACCCAACCAGAAGCAGTTTAGGAAAAGAGTTATTTTGGTTTATAGTTCCAAAGGCTGGAGTCCATCATAGTGGGGAAGGCATGGCAGGAGCAGAAATCCTACATCACATCCTTACATCATCAGGGAGGAAGTAGAGAGAATGAATTGTAAGTGAGGTCCTGGCTGAAATCCTGCAAGGCCCACCACTATTAGCATACCTCTCCAGCAAGACCCCTTCTAAAGTTTCTACCTTCCCAAACCGCAACCAGCTAGGGATTAAGTATTCAGACACATGAGTATATAGGGGACACTTTACCTTCAAAATAGAGCAGAACAGAACAGAAAAAGATGAGCCCAAAGCTATCATAGTTGTCAGAGTTGGTAAGCCATTTCTAACTTGGAGCTAGTACAGATGGTCAAGATAATAAACCTTAAGTCTCTTATCTCTGCATTTTATAAAAAAATCAGCAGGCACTGCACTTCCATTATAAGGCTCCATAACATTAAACTTTTGTCCTGTGAGTACCTGAGGTATACATACTCAGAGAGCAAGTATGCTTAACACTTGGTTTTGGTTATAAGTACATATCTTTTATACTTTCTTTGCCTTAGTAGCATACTCACGGAGAGTAGATATTTAGCAGATAGTAAATAGCAGTTGGTTCATTGATTAAACATTTGAAGGTTCTCTAGCAAATTAATCATTTAATGTCTGTCCTGTACACCCCTTCCTTTGTAGATGTCAACATGCAGAATGACAACATACTGGTATTCTCATCCAGTATATGCAAGATACTGGCGACATTATTATCATGCAATGGCTTGGATGCAGAGCCACCAGAGTGCCTACAGAAAGGCTATGGAGTTCTGTTTCACTTTCCCATGGTACTTCTCTCAGGAAAGCCTCCCCTGGAGCTCTTATGATTACAGGGCTGGGTATCCTCAGGCCTTCTACGGCCATCCCATTGAATGGCAGGACTTTCTTTATAGTCCTTCATATTTTGAAAAGTCAGGGCAGTCTCTGAGTGACACCAGTAGAACCCAGTCATTCACAAGAGATTACCAAGCCTTTCCTGAAGAGGAACAGATGGAGTTGGGGTCAGAAGCAGAGTTGGAGTCGGAGTCTGATGAGATAGAATGTGACCTGAGCAATATGGAAATCACGGATGAACTCCGTCAGTACTTTGCAGAGACAGAGAAGCACAGAGAAGAACGACGTAAGTTGGGGTTTCTGCTTCCACATGCTTCCCTTCCTTGCCTTGACTTTTGCTTCTTTTTTCTTACCTAGCATATCAAGTTGTTTAATAGCTCTTCATTTTAGGTACAGGTAATATTCCAAATCTTGTCCTAAGCCCAGACAAATATTGTGATGTTATAGCTCAATTATATTAATCTCCAGAGTTGTTTGCTATAGGACTGTTTATTTTAGTTCTATAATAGAGCTTATCCTAATAGTACCTGTTCCACTTATTTAATATTAGACAATGTGTTCATGTGCATACATATGTACATCCTCTAATCTACACAACAGCCCTTTGAGTTATTAAACTCATTTTGCAAATGAGGAAAGTGTACCTTAAGGAGGTTAATTACACAGCTACTCATTTGCTGTTAGGATTCAAATCATGTCTTTCTGGCTCCACTCTTCCTGTGTGCCTTCTTCTATGCCACACTTTTTCCTGTCTAGACTTGTCACTTCTCTGGAATGCAGCTCAGAGACTATCCTGCTACTGCATCACTCCCAAATCCTACACAGCTTCCTTCTTCAGATAGTGAACCTAACCAGAATCATGCAGTGCCCCACAGCATACAGCTTTCCTGTTTGTTCCCATACTGCAGGTTAGAGAATTGCAATGAAGGTCTTATATCCTCATCTTTTCAGTCAGAAAGCAAGAATTTTTTCAAACTGCTTACATTGCTAGAAAGAACTATCATTGTTCTCCAATCAATTTATTAAAAATACTTCTTTCCCCATTATAATAGCATTCAGTCTTAATACATTTTTAAAAAATATTTTATTCATTTGAGAAAGAGGGAGAAAAGCAGAGAGAGAGAATGGCCATGCCAGGGGCCTCAGCCACTGCAAACTCCAGACACATGTGCCACCTTGTGCATGTGGCTTTAAATGAGTACTGATGAATTGAACTTGGACACTTACGCTTTGCAGGAAATTGCCTTAATTGCTAAGCCATCTCTCTACCCCATTAATACATTTTAATTAAGGTCTGACTGTATATTTTACCTAGAATGTTTGTTTGGTTAGATGGTTGGAATTTTTTAAAAATATTTTATTTATTCATTTTTCAAGCAGAGAGAGAGAGAGAGAGAGAGACAGAGAGAGAGAGAGAGACAGAGAGAGACAGAGAGAGAGATCCAGCGTACCAGGGCCACCACGTTGTGGGTCTGGCCTATGTGGGTACTGGGGAATTGAACCTGGGGCCTTAGGCGCTGGAAGCAAGTGCCTTAACTGCTGAGCCATCTCTCAAGCCCAGTTGGTTGGAATTTTGAGGCAGCATCTTCTTATATAATTCAGGCTGGTCTGGAACTTGCAATCCTCCTGACTCAGCCTCCCAAGTGCAGGGAGTGTGTAGCACCAGACCTTAGAGTTTTCTTACCAATAGAAACATAAAAGCCTGGTACTGACAGTTGCCTTTTCGCCTTAAATATCTTTTTGTGGCTAGGAGTGGTGGCCCACACTTTTAATCCCAGCACTCAGGAGGCAAAGGTAGGAGGATCGCTATCAGTTCAAGGCCACCCAGAGACTATGTAGTGAACTCCAAGTCATCCTCAGTTACAGCAAGACCCTACCTCAAAAAAAAAAACAAAAAAAAAAACATCTTTTTGTTCCTAACAGTAAGTTAGCATTTTTCAGTCCCCACTGAATGACAAGAACAGAACAGTAGGCCTTGAATAAAGCGTTGTAGCATTTAATGTTAATCTGTGATTTCTCACTAAACTATTTGCCCAATTCATTTACTTTTTTCTTGTGATTAAGCTATTGGCTTCTTTGATCTCTATTAGGAAGTATGCTCAACAAGTGTTTGGAAGCAGTACTTGCTGTAATGCACAGAGTATATTTCTTTCCTTGCTCTCCAGAAATAATACTGCCTTTTCTCAACATTCATCTAAAACAGTAATTAGTCTAATTTAGACATATGCAACAAATGAGGACACTAGGTGTTATAGTTAACTTCTCATTACTGTGCAGGAAAGAACCTGACCAAATGTAGCTTGTGGGAGGAATGGGTATATTTTAGCTTACAGACTGGAGTGGAAACTCCATCCTGGCAAGGAAAATGACAGCATGAGAAGAGGGTGGGCATCACCTCCATCGCAGCATAACAAACAGTGGCAGGAAGGTGTGCCAAACACTGGCAAGGGGAAGCTGGCTTATAACACCCATGAGCCTGCCCCCAACAACACAGCTCCATCAAGGTTCTAATATCCAAACTGCCATTAGTTGGGGATCAAGCATCCTGAAACACATGTATATACACAAAACACATGTATTATACACAAAAAATAATTCTTTTCCATGTCACTAATAGAGATAACATAGAACTATCTTCATGTTCTTTGTGCTTTCAAATGTGTAGTTAGGATTGGGGGTGTAGCTCATTTGCCCTGAACACACAAAGCCCGGGGTTGCATCCCCAGCACCACTAAAATAAAATAAAATGTGTACGTAGAGTGCAATTCATAACTGTTTATCCTAGAGTTTCTTCACTGTTCTCATGTCCTGCAGCCTTCCATGAATCATTATCAGGTCCCCAGGAGATGTGAGAATTGTGTGATGAAGGTGAGTACACGATGTAATGCCAGGCTCTAATCTAAAGACTTAAGTCTTTTCTTAAAAGAAGCTGCTGGGGCTGATCCTGCACCAAGAAGAAAATAATGAGCAGCATAAGGGTAGTGCCCTATGGTCCCTCCCCAGTGCTGCTAAAAATGACAAAGGGAGGAAAGGTTCATTTTGACTCACTCTTTCTAAGGTTTCACTCTCTTGGTTGGCTGGCCTCAGGAAAGGCAAAGTATCTCTGGAAGTATGTGGAGACATTGACTTATCTCAGGGCTCGCAAGCAAATAGAGAGAGGCAGAGTAAAACGGGTAGGGGACATGATAATACTTCTAAGGCACAATCCTAGTGACCTAGTTCCTACAACTAATTTCCACCTCCTGGTTTCCACCACCTCCCAATAATCTCATCATGAGCCAGGCATGGTGATTCATGACTGTAATCTTAGCACTTGGGAGGTGGAAGATGGTGATACATCAGGAGTTCAAAGTAAGCTTCAGCTACATAGTGAGATGAAGTACACCCTGGGCTATGATAGGCCTACCTCATATCAAACCAAAACCATCAAATTGAGATTGATCCATCAATTAGGTCAGAGCCCTAATGGTCCAGTCACTTCCCAAAAGCCCATCCACTGACAGTCGTGTGTCCTTTAGATCCAAACTGTAACAAATGCCCATGGTGCTTTCCAATCTGTTACCTTTGTTGGAAATCGTCTTAGAGATTTAGGTAACAAACAGTTGAGGAAAGTTTTGCTAAAGAGATAAAGAACCCAGGTACCGTGAATAATTGATTAAAGTCTAAATTATTCACTTCCACAGAAACATGACTTATATAATTCATGATCATTTGAGACTTGTTTAGTACTTTCATAGGATAAAATCCTTCAGACTTGCAGAGGTAGGAGGATTACTGTGAGTTCAAGGCCAGCCTAGAACTACAGTGTGAGTTCAAGGTCAGCCTGGGCTAGAGTGAGACCCTGCCTCAAAAAAATAATCCTTCAGCCCTTCTAGATAATGAATTTAACATCTTTCAATATTAAAACCACCAAACATTACATAAGATAAGAGCTCCTGTGGCTAGGGATATTGCTCAATGATAAAATGGTTGCCTAATATGCACATGGTTCTGGGTTCCATCCATAGCACCATGAAGCAAAAGAAAAAAGGGAAAAGACTTCTTTGTGGGTTGGAAATGTGTATGCTTTTGATCATGATATATGTCATCATTGTTGTGACATATTTCCATTACACAAAACCTTAGTGATAATATTACTTATGAGAAAGTACAGTTATGAAGCTTTAAACTTCAGCTATGTTTTCAATTATTTCTTAGGAAAATGTCTCATTAAGAAGAGTATATTTTTGGTCATAAATGGCCATCAATTGAGACTGCATGGTTTATTCCCAATTTTAGAGGGACTGTGAATGAAAGTTAACATTCCCCCATAGGAAATAGACCCCCCCCCAAAACAAACACTGTCCCTTTTTGGTCTTGGGGTTATGCCAATTAGATTTTTACTACATGTGATTCAGAGGTGCACATTGTTCAAAAAAAAGGAAATATCCAAAGTGCATAATATTTCTAAATGAATTTGGGAAGAGGAGATGAAATTCAATTTACAATGATGCATAGAAGTGTGTCTTTGGTGTGGTCCATGATGACTGGTACAAATGAGGGCTAGAGCCATTGCCTGAGGTATTGGAAGGAAGAGCCTCACTGCGTAGCTGTGGGGAAATGCAGTGTGTTTTAGGCTTTGAACAGTAGGGTCTGGATGAATGAGAGAAAAGTAAGTCCACTACTGTGCTCTTTTTACCAAAGGGTTCAGATGTAGTGTTTAAACATCTCATGGAAGACATGTTCCATTATGTTCTACACACCCCAGTCAGAAGGTTTCCATTCTAGTTTCCATAGTGACCCTTTTTTTTCATCATGCTAGAAACTCACCTCTTCTCCTTCAGTCCACCCTTTCCACAGGAAAGCCTAGAGTGCATAGCAAAGCTTACATACACAGCCTAGTGTGAGCTGAGCTGTTTAAAAATATGAAATCAAACTGAACACAATTCCACCATATGTGTTTGTTTCATCTGGAACAGAAGTTGAGAACATGCAACCAATCAGTGAGATGATAGATGTGGAAGGTCATAGAGAAGTGGAAGGGAGGGGTGCAGATGCACATTTGCTGTAAGGGTTAAAATGCTGATTTTTCACTAGATTTGCATTTGATCAGGTACAAGGACACAGAATAGAGAGAGCAATCAAATGGCACCAGTTCTACTGGCAGGCACCTATGTCAAAGTATGTTGTCGACTAGCCAAAAATGAAGCTTCTTGACCTAATCAAGTTTCTGCCTTCCCTTGGTTGTGCTGTTTTCATTAATTTTGGCAACAGAGCAGAAAACCTCAGAAAGACATGCTAATCCTAGAAAAATAAGGAAAAAATAACATTCTTAACACTCATTATCTTAGTGCTTTGTCTTACAAGCTATTTGGCTTTGAGCTAATTATCTGTGGAATATTAAATGGATATTTGCTGCTATGTAAAATTCCCTAAAGTTCAAGTAACTACCCATGATTTTTTTTCTTGCTGCACATTATGTCTACATTAGAAACATCTTATAGATAAATGCTTAGACTGAGGCAAAGACATGCTAATATCATATAGCCTAAGCTGGGAGTCCAGGAAAGGTTTTCCTTAATAATATAATAATATATTACTGCGTTTGTTTTGTTTTATTTTAACCCTATTTACATATTAATCTAAATATTAATTTCCTAGGACTACTGTGGCAAATTGCCACAAGTTTGGTGACTTCAAACAACAGCAGTGTATTTCTATAAGTTCTACAAGTAAAATCAATGTGTTTGCAGGGTCACCTCCTTCAAAGCTTCTAGGGCCTTGCTTCTGGTGTCCCCTTGCATCCCTTACTTTGCAGCAGCATCACTCCATTCCTGCCTCTGTCTGCACATGTCTGTCCATGTCTCTTCCATGTAGGAACGTTATTGATTTTGCTTCCACCTTAATCCAATATAATAGTAAGTCTCTTAACTGCTTCTGCAAAGATTCTATTTCCAACTTGTTGGGGAGAGGGTCACGGACCCCTGGCCTCTTGTTGATAGCCCAAGTCTTGCCAGCCAGCAGGAGACGGGACTCCATCGGGGAGAGGTGAAGTGATGGTCGAAGAAACACATGCGACCGGGAGATAATTTGGGCAAATCTCAAATTTTTATTTCAGCATCCAAACCTTATATAACCCAAGGCTGCATTGTATAGCCTTATCTCTCTCAAAAGGAAGCTCAGGGCCAGGTGTGGTGGTGCACGCCTTTAATCCCAGCACTCGGGAGGCAGAGGTAGGAGGATCACCATGAGTTCAAGGCCACCCTGAGACTACATAGTGAATTCCAGGTCAGCCTGGGCTAGAGTGAGGCCCTACCTCAAACAAAAAGGAAGCTCACCAAGCAGGAACAAACAGGATTAGGGCTATCAGCCATCACCCCTGCCTCCTGGGGACAAAGGTGTGCTGGGATCAAAGGCTCATGCCATCACACCCGCGCTAGGTCCAAAGGTGTGTGCCACCTCGTCCGGCCTCATATATTCTAAAACTTAGCCCAAGGTCACTCAGTTAGGCTGAGGCCCAACACCAAATGAGAACCCATTCTGATGTTCTCACTGCACATGAATTAGTTGGTGGCAGAGGGTGTTCATTTTGATCCTGTTTTAAAACTATATGGAATCTGAAAGGGTATCTCTGATTTGTAGTAAAAATACATTCTCTTGGCCAAAGTCCCTTGTATTAGTCAGACTTCCCATTGCTGAGACAAAATAAATGTTGACTAAGAAACAAAAAAAAATGTATTTTGGCTCACAGTTACAGAGGTTTCAGTCCAAGGTCAGTTGTTCCCATTGCTTTGGGCCTGAGGCAAAGCAGAACATCATGGTGGAAGCATGGTGTCATGGTTTGATCCAGGTGTCCCCCACAAACGAATTTTTTCTGAATGATCAATCCCCAGCTGATGGCAGTTTGGGAATTAGAACTTTGTTGGAGGTGTGTGGTTGGGGGCAGGCTTATAGGGACTGTAGCCAGCTTCTCCTTGACAGTTTTTGGCATACTCTCCTGTTTCTGTTGTCCATCTGATATTGGTCAGGAGGTGATGTCCATCCCTCTGCTCATGCCATTGTTTTCCCTGCCATCATGGAACCTCCCCTGTAGTCCATAAGCCAAAATAAAACCCATCCTCCACAAGTAGCTTTGGTTGGGTTCTTTGTCACAGCAAGAAGTTGACTACAACACATGGAATGGGAAGCAGAGGGCGCATGCCTGTGCTGGAGAGCTTCCTCTTATTTTATCTGGTCCTCCAGCCTGTTGGATAGTGCTACCCACATTTAGGATGGGTCTCTCCCCTTACTTAATCATCTCCAGAAATATCCTCACAAATATGCACGTGTGCTTTATAGTGTAGGTTGCCCTCAATCTAGCTAAGAAATACTATAAGAAAGCAATGTTTGTTAACATTGAGTCTGATGGCTGTTTTTAATAAACAGTGACCCAATCTAGGGTTCATCCAAGTTGTGTCTGAAGTGTGATGTCCATACTACTCAGTGTAAGTCAGATGCTTCTCTGTCTAGTTGGCTGAGCCTTGGCCTCCCCTTGACAGGAAGAAATTTGGCCAGTAGTTGTGGGCCCTTTCAGTGAGAGAGAGTAAGGAAAAAGAAATAAAAAGCAGACTAAGTAGAAGCCTTCAAGCCTGGGAATTCCATCCTCTAGTCCTTAGTCCCCTAAGTCAGTATGTTCTCCAGTACTTTCAGATGCCACGTGTGATTGTCAGCACACAGCCAGTCTGAGAGCAAATATTTGGTTTTGGTTTTAACCCAACAGGGTTTTCAAATGTGTACTATAACCTTGGAAGTTCTTTTCTTTATTTTATAATGCAGTAGTGGCATAGTGAGTTGAATGGAAATAAGCCCTGTCCAGCTCTAACTCAGTAGTGTCCCTCTGCTTCTTTACCCCTTGCCCAGCACTTTGTGACATTTGAGTATCAGTTTCTCTGTCCCTGGCTTGTCATTTTTTCTGCAGCAGCAACTGGAAGAAAAAGTGTTAGTTACAAAAAATAATAATAACACATGGCCTTTGTCTGAACAGTCATTAGATAGCCAGCCATTTCCTGTGTAATTACTTTGTGTCAGACATGGTGCCCACCCAGGGAGGGGGGCTGGGAACAGAGTAGTGATTAAAGGCAAGAGTGCTCTTTCCTCATAGATGGTAGAGTGGGTCACAGGCTACAGTAGGTCTGTCAGTGAAGGTGACAAGCTTTTCATGCTTTTGATCTGTGTTTTACAGCAACTATCCACTGTGCAAGAGACCATGAACTTCCAAATCTCTTGAAGCAAGGAGGGGACAAGGGTTCAGGAGCTGACCTGAGTGGAAGGGACACAAGTAGAGAGCTGACAGCAGAGGGCCAGGTCTTTTGTTCTTTGAGGTGGACATTGTCTGAACCTTGTCAGAACAAAGATCCTGAGCAAATGCTGAAGTTGACCATGGACAGTCACCAGGCCTTCCTGATTGTCACATGGGCCTGTTTCCTATTAACAGTGCTCTTCAGTCACAGATGTCAGTCGGCATGTGGCTGTTCTATCTATTTAAACATCTGCTGGGTAGTTTCTATCTGACGAGTAGCAAAAAGAAACATAATTAAGGAGGGAAAAATAAAGATACAGAAATAGATTCACATAACAACAGAGGGCAACACTTGCTGAGAGAGCCAAGATCCCAGTGTTTATTAAAACTTCTCAACTCAGACGCTTGGATTTAGAAAAGAAGTTGAACATCTTTGGATCACCAAATCTGTCAGTTAAGCTGATTACAATCTTGAGGCGGATTTGAGTGTAATAATGCTCTCAGGCCATACTTTCTGGGTGCAGAGGCCCTGAAGCACCCAGCAGCCCTGTTGATGGCATGCTTTCCTCTGGACAGATAACAATCTAGAGCTGAAGCATAGCACCTCCAGGGCTTCTTCTAGGTGGCAGACTGAATCTGTTCAGCTAAGGTACAAATGCCATGTCTTCAGAGGAGACATTGAATAAGAGGTCCTTCAGTCACATTCCACCTTTAACATAAACCCCAAGGCCACACCATCTGCCCAGCCCCTGCCTGGCTAGGGTTCTTAGGAAGAGGTGTTCTTAGGACTTTGGGAAGAAGCCAGTGTGAAAATTCAGCATATGCCTACAGACTATATAGTTCACCATTCCATAACTGCCCCTGGTCCTCTATCTAGATCACCATGCCTCTTCTTCGACTTTAGCAAGCAACAAGAAAGCGGAGCTTTCCTTCAAAGACCTGCCAGAAGAACAGGAGGGAATCAGCCCAGCACAGAAGCAAGGAAAATCAAAAGCAGCCACAGCAATCAGGGAGCACTTTGGCTGACCCACTTTTGATTTTTGTACTCCCCCTAGAAGTTACTTTGAAAGTTGGAAAAATGTCTTAAAATGGCCATTTTCTCTGGCTAATTAGGGTCCAGTTCATTCACTGTCCCACCGGGACTTGGGTTTGGGGGTCATGGAATTTAAACACCTGGGGAAACTAAACAACTGAAAGTCTGATGTGAAAGTCTGATGTTTTAAACTTGGAAGAAAGACCAAAATTTTGAAGCAAATGCTTTTTGACCTCCAGTTAATTTGTATATAGTGTCAATATTATGGCTTAGCTGTGTATCTCACAGTCAGTTCATCATGTCTTTTTTTCCATGGCTAACAGATCCAGGGCATTTATGTAGCTTGACAGCCATCTGGCTTATCCACATATTGCTTCCACATGTAAGAGAGTAGTGGCCACATATGTGTGGCCAAATCCATTTTCCATAATGATTCCAAGTTTTTAAAAACTCCCTCCAACTCCAAGGTGGTATTTACAAGGAACGGGACTTATGAGAGTGATTATGTAGCAAAAGAAATATCCTTTCCCACCCATTTAGCTCACTACAGTCATCCCTTTCAGATCTTAGACGAGAGGGGCACAACAGGAATGATGTACGTCATGATTTATTCCTCTGCAACCATCTTACCTCATCTAGTGGCATTTCTCTTGGTAACAATAGAAGCTCCAGATAATGTGCTTTCTGCTATCAATTTCTCTCTAGACAGGCACTGTCAGGCATACAATGTGTTGGCTTCATTTTTCCTTATGCAGCCTTGTTTTGTTAGCATTTTTATGTCTCCATATGCATAGGAATAAACAATATGATATTAGCATGCTGGAAAAAACATTAGAGAGGGGGAAATGAATAAATACTTCTGGTGTACAGGAAATCATTACATTAGTATGACTTACAGCTTCACCCAAGCTCACCTGTGAAGTAGAAAGCAAAACACCATTGTGAGAAAAGCAACCCCTTGTTGCAAGTTTGTTACTGAGGCAGAAAGATAAGAAGTCAAGGAGCTTAGCTCCATTTGTAGAATTGCCATTTCTTTGCCCATTTACCTTCAGAGAGTGATGTGTCCTGTAAGCTTCCTTTGTCTGGTGTGATTTGTGTTCATAGTGGCAGTCTATACTTACTAGGACATCATCTCTTCCAGTTTATGTAAAATCAATACCTCTTTTCAGAAAGGTGACTTTCACACGTGCCACCTCATTTGTGGTGGTAAGAACTGCTCCTTGGGCCTGGGGAGATGGCTCAGTGGCTATAAGTGCTTACTGTGCCAGCCTGACAACCAGAGTTTAGAGTCATAGAACCCATGTAAAGCCAGATGAAAAAAGCACACTCACCTGTAATCCCAACATACTTATGACAGTGGAAGCTAGAGTCAGGAAAATGTTCAGCTCACAGGCCAGTTAGTTTGGTGTTCTCATTGGAAAACTACAGGGGAAATCTTTTCTCAAACAAAGCAGAAGATGAGAACCAACACCCCAAGGTTTTCCTCTGACCTCTACAATCATGGCATGTGCACAGCCATATATACCTACAAAAGAAAGAAGGGGAACATGCTTCTTATAACACTGGGCTTTCCAGAAAACTTTGTTCTTCTGCTGGCATGGAACAGCATGTGCAAGCACAGCCAGCCAATCATGAGTGGGTAGATGACAAGAGAAACCCAAATGGTTTCATTTTTTCTCCTGTATTTTCTGGTCACACTTCAGCAGTTTGGTGGATGGAGCAGCAGATTTCTTTACAGCTTTTTGCCATTTCTGCCAGTATATAGCAGCCCTTCAGAAGTAAGCAATGAGATTTATGACTAAGTAGATAATAAGAATCTCCAGGTTGGAGCTGAAGAGAAAGCTCACTGGGTAAAGTGCTTGCCTTACAAGCATGAGGATCTGAGTTTGACATCCAATACACATGTACAAATGCGAGGGGTGATACATGAGCCTGTAGTCCCAGCATTGGGGAGGTAGAGACAGGATGATGCCTAGGTCTCACTTGCTAGTAAATCTACCTAGCTCCAGGCCAATGAGAGACCCTATTTCCAAAGCAGGTGGACAGCATTCCTGAGGATAACACCTGAGAATACCCTCTGGCCTCCACATGGATGCACACATGTGTGCATGCATACCTGTGCACACAGGAACATGTATATATACACACACCCAAAACAAAAGAACCTATAGTCTTGCCTCAGGATCTGGAAAGCATCTCAGCTGGTCCAAGATGACCTGTTTTCACAGTTGCAGAGAGAAACTGAGGTACCTTGGGGGCCACAGCCAGCATGCCCCATGGCAGCATTCAGAGGACCCCCCCTCCTGTGTCCTAACCCTCCGGCAGGTCAGTCACAGCAAGGGCCCTAGAGAAGGGGTGAGAATGAGGGGAACAAGAGATGCGAGAGAATGGAGCAAGTCGATATTCCGATCAAACTCATTTATTTCCAGGGCAGGCAGCACTTAAATATTTTTTCACAGGGAGAAGAAGCATGGCTGGTTACTTAGGAATTAGCATAACCTGGTTGCTAGGTAACATGGCCACAGCAAGGGTCATGTGATCTCTAGGAGGAAGCCTGTGGGCAGAGAAAGTTTAGGAGAGAGATAGAAACCAGCATTGGTTAGTAGGATGAAGAACACAGACCAGTCACACAACACTTCACTTCTATCAGATCAGGGTAGTCTTTTATTGCAGATCTCTTAAATATTGGTTCACAGAAAACCTATCCTCAGTCCAACAACCTACAAACATACATACAGTCATTCCCATACTTTCTTACAGATACCAGAAGGTCAAGAGAGAAATGCTTTAATGGCTGGACCCAGAGGACAATTCTGGTTGTTTTAAATCCCAGTTGAGTTCCCTGCTGCTACAATTTTTGGTCAGTTGCTTCTGACATCAGACCATGGAGAAAGTAAGAGGATTTCTCCCAATCTGTCCTGTAAACCACAGTGGTAAAACGAGATTTTTTTAAAAACATTTTTATTTCATTTGCAAGCAGAAAAAGAGAAGAGAGAGAGAGAGAGAATGGGCAGGACAGGATCTTCAGCCCTAAAACAAACTCCAGATGCATGTGCCACCCCATGCACATGGCTTTAAATGAGCACTGGGGAATAGAACTCAGGTCATTAGGCTTTGCAAGCAATCACCCTAACCACTGAGCAATCTCTCAAGCCCTGAAATAAATTTTAAAAAACCTAGATCTCCACCAAGGCAGGGCTGGCAAAACAGGACCCATGGACTTTGAACTATGCATGTTTGTTCACAGTAGAGATAATTTAAAAGTAAGAAGCAATAGATGGGTTTGGTGGTGTACTCAGAAGTCTGAGGCAGAAAGATCATGAGTTCATAACCAGCCTGCATTCTATAGCAAGGCCCTGTTTCAATTAGTAAATAAATAAGTACACAAATAAATAACTTTGATGAGTGTTATAAAACTGAAATTTTCCCCGCACACACAAAATCTAAATTTCCACTTGCTCTAAAAAATCAGAAGAGCTGGCAACACTGGACCCTCATCCCATCCTTCAAAGGAAACTTGGTTGCCCACAGTACCCTGGTGCCTTTGTGTTCGGCTTTTATTGTTCCTGTACTAACTGGCAGGCAATTTTTCTTTTGATAGAGGCCATTGACCCACAAGATCATCCGATTTCCATGTAATTTGATCTGCATGAGGTACAGGAATGTCAGTAGCCTCTATAATAAATTTCCCAAGCCTTGTCTTCCCTGATTACTTTTAATCTCTATGGGAAGGGGGATACCAGTTTCATTTTTTCTAAACTCTCGATTAGCATTTTGAACTAGATCTCCACCCTGCTGGGGTTTCCTAGCAGCCACGTGGTCAGGGGCTGCCAGGGGCTCACATGATCCCATGAAGATGGTTCCTTGCTGAGCATACCTAAAGAGACTATGTTTTTTTTTGTTTTTATTTGAAGGCGGTCCACACTCTTTGCCTCAGGGCCTGGGAGCTAGAAGGCCAAAAGATCAGCCTGTTTATCTAGCAAAAGTATCAGAAAGGAAAGATTTTTATTCTTTAAAAGTGGCTGCGAATAAGGAAGAGGTTTTTATTTTTTGTTTTAGAAATTTCTGTTCTTAAATTGTTTAGTTGGTCAGTTAACTCTCGATGTTCTTTCTCTAATTGAATTTGTTCTCTGAAGTGGGCTATTTTTTCCTTCAATTCTTTTTTACGCTTAGGCATGATTTTAATACGAAATGGCGCTGTGTCAGTGGATGGCACTAAAGCCTTTGGACAATAGTGAGGACGAATCTTTATTGGTGGCCAGTCCGGATTATGGTAATTTGCAGCTTCTTCCTCAATTTCCTCCCAGTCAGAGTCTGACAAAATATCATCATCTTTTTTGTTTAAGATTTTCTAGGGAAGGATATATTTTTGGAGGTCTCCTTTTTGTCTCAATTTTATTAATCAGGGTTTTAATTTTTCCCTTTCCTTGCTATTTTCAGCCTGGGTTTTTTCTGATTCTGCAATTATTTTTTCATCCTCACTATCCCAAGAAGTTAAATCTACTTCTTTTTCTTCTAGATCCTCACTTGGTAACTGGTCTCTTTCCTTAAAATTCTGGGCCAAAGTTTTTTCCTCACATCTATCCTGGGAGTTCTGGGTGATTTCTCCCTTCTCTTTATCATTTTGCAAAAGTCTTTCAGCGACTGTGGCATTTCCCTAGCAAAAACTAATTATTTCATTAACTAAGTTCCACTACAAAAAGGCGGTTACAGGAATTTTTTCAAGAACGAATATTTTGTAATAAAACTGCAAAGCATTACCAACTCTTTTCCATTCATAACCATCTATAGCTCCCTGTTGGGTGAACCAGGGACAATTCCCTTTATAAAATCAAAAATCCTTAACAAATCTTTTATTTAAACCTTTACCCCATGCGTCTTTAAAGCTTCTTTTTAAATCTTCAACAACTTATCTCATGCTTACTTATTTCTTGTCCCATAATTACTGATTACTCACCAGACCTTGTCCACGAGGCAGGTTACTTCGTGGGTGGGCATTTTTTCTCTTCTCTATGGTCACTCTTTCTCTTGTATCTGTACCGCAGCTTTTCAATTCAGTGTTCTTCACCAGTTCCTTCATGCTATGTACCCATGCTGGCCACGTTGGGAGCCAAATATCCTAACCCGCCCATGGTCGGTCACAGCGAGGGCCCTAGAAAAAGGGTGAGAATGAGGGAACAAGAGACGCGAGAGAATGGAGCAAGTCGATATTCCAATCAAACTCATTTATTTCCAGGGCAGGCAGCACTTAAATATTTTTTCACAGGGAGAAGAAGCATGGCAGTTACTTGGGATTTAGCATAACCTGGTTGCTAGGTAGCCTGGCCACAGCAAGGGTCATGTGATCTCTAGGAGGAAACCTGCGGGCAGAGAAAGTTTAGGAGAGAGATAGAAACCAGCATTGGTTAGTAGGATGAAGAACAGAGACCTTCAAAACAAATGTTGACATAGTTTAAGGCTCAAATAACAGCTCCCCTGTATGCACATGCATGTTCGTGATCTGGTCTCTTTTCAGGACTGCAGCAGCAACTGGATGAGAAGTGCCTGGATGACTATGTGAACGCCGACCATTGCCTATACTACAACCCCTACCGGTCAGTGGATCCCCCAAACGAAAGGCCTGGTGAGAGGCGCAAGGCTGAGATGAAGATCTTGTATGGGGACAGTGCCACCAAGATCCTAGCCATGGAGACTGCTTTGCAACTAAGCTTTGACAAGTTCTATGACAGTAAGCAGCCCAAGTACTGGCCTGTCATTCCCCTGAAGTTCTGGGCCTAGGGACCCAAGGGAGTACTTCCTCAACAGAGTCCCCCTCCCCTTTCCTTCTTTGTCATTGGATACATTGTCTCCATCTCTCCTTTGGAAAATTTCTCCAAGAAAGAGACTGATTAAATGTGTTCAGTAAAGCCCTAGCTAAGCCCCTTGGAGGGTGGATGTAATCTATCAGTCACATAGATTTCTGTCAGCAAAATGTATGCTGTTGCCAACATGAGAAATTTCTTCTTGACATAAAGTGATCATTTTGTGTACATTCCACTGGTCTGATGGTATCAATAACAGTGTTCAATTAATTAAAAGTTCTTGCCTAAAGATACTGCCTCATGTTTTGCCTATTTTATTTCATACTTTTAACCCCTTCTGAATGTAACAAAAGTTTTAAATAAGCCAGATAGTCTTTTTTTTTCATTTTTTTGAAACAGGGTCTCATGTATCAACTCCTGATACTCCTACCTCCTCATCTCAAATCCTACGATTACACTCAAATGCACTCCACCCCATACCCAGCTCCTACTATATGTTCTCTCTGACTGTAACTCTCCTTTAGGCCCCAGTAAAATGATGCAGGTATTCAGTAAAACAAATGGCGTGTTCTGTAGTATCTGTAAATACAGAGAGTAAATAGTTTGGTTGGGCAGAGATGTGGTCTCTGCCATCACTGGTCAACCCTGCCTTTATATCATAAAAGCAGCCATAGGCAGGTTAAGTAAACAAATGGGCATGGCTGTGTTTTAATAAAACTATTTATAAACTGACCCTGGACTGAATTTGGTCTATAGCTGCTGCTGTAATGTGGTGAATATCACCTGTCCAACCTTGTTATCTATAGCCTCCTGTGGTGAAGTGCACAACTGAGCTCTCACTATATATATAAAGCCTGTTTGGAGAAGTGAATACATCTTTAAGAATGAAAGCCTAAAAATGGATAAAACAGTCCATTTCTGGAAGCCAGCTGCCTTTTACATAAGTTATTACCATCCACTGCCAGGGTGAACCTATGTTGACCTGAGAAGATTCACACATCCATCAAAGGTGAAAAGATTTAGTATTGACATGTTTTTACCTAAGAATATTTAGCTTCACATTCAGCCACTGCCCTGAGACAAATGCATTCCTTTCATCAGCCCTGGGTGCTTATTTTTGCAATCCCTCGTTTTATTACTGACATAGCAATTTGCGCTTACATATCACAGAAAATGGAAGAATTCACATATCTTTGAGGTGACACATGACTAAAATTTCAGTTGTTTATTATTTCTCCTTTTTCTTAGAAACTCGTGTGCCTAAATGATGAAATTAAGAAGACTCGGACACAACTGAGCCAAAGTCGCATAGTAGCAGGTGCTTAGATATTTGAGGGGGGAATATTTCCCATACGTGCCTCTAAAGACAGCACCTTATCAGCCCACTGCTGCTGGCTTGTTACCTTGGACCAGTCCCCTTCATCTCTCAGTGCTTCCCCGTCCTTGCAAAAGGTGTCCATGATCTCTCTTCATGGTCATTGGGAAAACCACAGTGAGTAGTGCCTTTAAAACACATAATGCTCAACACATGGGGAAGTCACTATATTCACATTCCCTGTCTTAAAAATGCCGTTGACTTTGTGGTGGCACAAGCCTTTAATCCCAGCATTTGGGAGGCAGAGGTAGGAAGATTATTATGAGTTTGAAGCCAGCCTGGAACTACAGAGTGAGTTCCAGGTATGACTAAGCCAGAGTAAGACCCTGCCTCTAAAAAAATGCCATAAAGTGGGTTAGGGAGGAGACTCAGTAGTTAAAGGTGCTTGCTTCCAAAGCCAGAAGGCCTAGGTTTGATTCTCCAATATGGTGTGTGCATCTTGAGTTCACTTACAGTGGCTAGTGGTCCTGTGGCACCCATAATCTGTCCATTTGTCTATAATATCTCTCAAATAAATAAAATTTTAAAGCCATAAAGTATCAGAGTCTGGGATATAAAGCTTACAGATAAAGGAGAACCATTTCTAAGCTCTTTGAATGCATGTCTTCACTTCTGGATACCTTATACCCCTATCTTCCTTCCCAGGTGTCCCTAGGACATTCATGTCAGGGTGAGCCCATGACCTGTTCATTCATCTGCTCAGCAAATACCTGAGTTCCTTCCATTCCAGTTAGCTATACCTGAGTCTTCCCTTAGGGACATTGCATTCTAGGACCAATAGTAACTGTGCTGCTGGAGCCTTGAGAAGCAGAGGAGAAACCCCTCCAGGTAAGGCTTCTTGGCATCAGCCTGACTGGTATTTGTTGCAGGGAAGGGGCACATTTAGCAGCATCCTTGGCCTCTACCAATAGTGCTTCCACTACAATTGTGACAAGCAAGCATGACCCTAGACACTCTCAAATGTACCTGGCGAGGAGTCGAGAGGAGGTTGCAAGAAAGAAGTTGATCAACAGGGTTGGGCCTAGCTAAGAAATGAACGTTCTGCATGTGGCAAACTCCCAGTGGTTTTGGAAAACTAGCAGAAAGTTGTCTTTGGGGCTGGCTACTGAGAATGCTACCCACATAGCTACTGGTCAGATCACAAAGGACATGAGCTGTTTTCTAACACACTGGAAGTAGACAGCAAATTCAGATAAGCAAATGACAGACCCATGAAGTAGGGAGAGGCACTGAAGAGGGGGTTTGACACTTAACAGCTAAGTGATCAAGGTGCCCAGAGGATCCCTATTAGCTAGAATTACTTTTTTGAATCAGGATCTTCAATGATGGACTGTCTGGTCTGAACACTTCACAAATTGCCAACAGGTGAGTTAACCTGAAAAAATGTACAAGTGAGGGCTGGAGTTAAGGCACTTGTCTTCAAAGCCTAATAACCCTGGTTCAATTCCCCAGTGCCCAGGTAAAGCCAGATGCACAAACTAGCACATGCACCTGAGTTCCTTTGCAGTGGCTGGAGTTCCTGGCACACCCATTCTCTCCTCTCTACCTCTCTCTGCTTACGAATAAGTAAGTTTAAAAAAATTAAAGAAAACATTAAAAAAATTAAAAAATCATTTAAAATTCATATGTGGTTCCTAACCAGGTCAACCATAAACTATTCAATGACCAGTGGAGAGAATTTGAGAATTTAGGAAAGAGGCATAAGAGACAGGGGAGGGGATGATTTAAACATGAAGCAAAATCATAATAGGTTCAAAATCATAAAATCCTCACTAGTATAAGGTAACCTATTGGGCAAGTAGTGGGCGATGGCTGGCAAGAGGGGCCGTGAACAGGAGAGACAGTCTAACCTGGTAGAAAATGGATCAGTCTGGCAATTCCTGGTCCCAGTCACTGGCTCCTTCCCCCACTGAGCAGTTGACCAAAATGAACCACGAGATTCCAAAAGCAAGACAGGATTCTGTCAAAGCTCTTGAATGCCCAACCCAGGCCTGAGGTAGGATCTCATTGCTGAAAAAATGAAAGAAAGCCACCTATCAGCATCGAGAGACCCTGTGAGGTCCAGAATGGTAACCAGCCCCCAGATGGCAGTTAGTGCAATGCTGGAAGGCACTGCACAAGCTTCCAGGGGAAGCTGGTCAATTAAGCTGGAGTAAACAGAGACCACCGATATGAAATGCAATCTGCTGTCATGAGTAGGCTGACCACACCTCCTACTAGGAGAAAACAGCGAATCAAGAAACAAACGCTTGTGCAATGGAGGAACCAAAGCCTGGGGGAAGCAATCAACAGCTTGTAATTCGGCCAAATAATCCACTCAGTGAAAGGGAGCCCTTAACTGGAACTGGGGACTCGGGGCAAAACGCATTGGGAAACAAAATCTTGGGACCCCCAAAGAAACGCACTTTATAAGTGACTTACAAAGAGGCCACTAAAAATAGATTCTAACCAATTCAGAAATGTGTATCTCTCTCAGATGATCTATACTGATCTCATTCTCTGATGGAGATTCTGTTTGTATTTTTCAGAAGGCTGTGAGAGACCTGTGGCTCCTCTAACCCTACCAACGAACCGTAGGCCAATAGCTGACATCATAGCAAGAGATGAGCCACCTAAAACCTACTGTGGAGGATCCACATGGAACCCCGCAGAGAGTGGTGTGATAAGCAAGAGACCTATATCCACAGCTAGTCATTCAACCCAGGATAAACCAGACAGACAGACACCAACGATTTTCAACACAACCTAAAGCAGAAGTATAGAGACCCCTAAGACCTCAACAATAAAGGAGCCTTAATACTCACCCTCCATGACTCAGGGAACTGAGGGGAAGAGGGGGAAGAAAGATTATAAGAGCCATGGTGGAGGAGAATATCGAGAGACATTCCCCCCTCAATCAATAACAACATACAAAGGGGTGTGGAACCGGGTTGACTCCTAGGCTATCCATAACCCCCTACCCCATGGAGTGATCCAGTTTGCCCACGGAGGAGGATACCCAGCTGATTGGGGACACGGAACAGAGGAATCAGGGAACTGGGGATACCATCTCATCATTTGCTCACTCAATGTATCTAATTATGGATAATAAAGAGAAAAAACTTTCATTTAAAAAATTTACAAGTGAGGGGACGGAGCAAGATGGTAGACGAGTAGCAGCGTCACCAGAACTCTCTCCGTAAAGGTTTGATTTGCCAGCTGGGACCCAAACCCCGGACCCCAGCCAGACCTAAACCCAAGCCCATCCTCTCCCCAACTCCAGGACCACCACAGACAGGGTTCCCCAGAGGCTCTCTGCTCCGCAGAGGAGCGCAGGGCTGGCCTATCGCCCACACCAGGCTCCCGCTATTGTATCCTACCAGTTGGTTCCCGAGCCCGCGCCACCGGCTGAACACCCTTCCCTCACGGGGCCCCCTCCCTCCAGCACCCGATCCTCCAGCGCACTTCACTCCACGACCCCCCCTCCATACACAGGCAGACGCGATCCTTGGGCAAAGTGACCTAGCTTGGTTCTGGGCCCAGACCTGAGGCAGATACCTGGGAACCTCGGCAGAGGCTGGTTCAGATGGGTGCCTTCCAGGAGGGCACAGGCAGTCTCTCCGTGAAGGTTTGATTTTCCAGCTAGGGTCCAAACCCCGGACCCCAGCCGGACCTGAACCCAAGCCCATCCTCTCCCCAGCTCCAGGACCACCACAGACAGGGTTCGCCAGCGGCTCTCTGCTCGGCATAGGAGTGCACAGCCTGCCCATCCCACAGCCCAGGATCCCACCATTGTATCCTCCTGGCCAGTTACCGAGCCCATGCCGCCAACTGAGCACCTTTCACTCACGGGGCCCCCTCCCTCCAGCACCCGATCCTCTGGCGCACTTCTCTCCACGACCCCCCCCCCAAATACACAGGCAGATGCGATCCTTGGGCAAACTGACCTAGCTTGGTTCCGGGGCGAGACCTGAGGCAGATACCTGGGAACCTCGGCAGAGGCCGGTTCAGACGGGTACTTGCCAGGAGGGCACAAGCGGTCTCAGCGAGTACCAGGGATCACGCGACACTGACAGGTGGGAAGACACTGGGCTCTATAGTTTGGGGTGCTGGGGCTGTTTCTACTGAAGCATACCAATCGGGGACAGGGGCCTATGAGGGGGCTCTAAGACTAAAGAGTCACATACAGAGGGATCCAGATGGGTAAAGATCTAAGCCAGTCTGGGGACAGAACACCTAACAGGAAAAACCTCTTTTTAAGATGAAACCTGGTGATCATTCCACTGGAAGTAAAGTGGGCTGAATAGCACTCCCCAGGGTGCCTGAGTCCCACTCCCCTACCTGGATATGGGCAGAAACCAATGAAAAAAAAACCCCACAGAAATCAGACGGATCTCCCCAACTCAGGGCCCCAAGTCCCATTATGGAGGAGGAAAGTGGCAAAAAAGTAGAGGCAGCAAATATGCAATCCCAAAGAGAGAATAATATGACTCCTGACCACAACTGAAATGCAAATATGAAGCAGTTAATGGCTGAAATGGAAATTATGAGAAAAGACATGAATGAGATGAAGCTTACCAACTCAAGCATGGACTCCAGAATGAATTTAATGTAGAGAAATATGAATGAATTCAGAAGCACATTAAGTGAATTGAAGATAAATCAACTAAGGGGGGAACTAGACAATCAATTGATTATATTTGATGAGGACTTAAGAAAACTTAGGAATGATATTCAGGAATCCCAAGCAAAAATAAAAATAGACTGGAAACTGGATCTCACCAAAGAATTGGAGACTATAAACAAAATTATAGCAGAAACCAAAAATGAAATGGAGTTGTTAAAAACCTCCCTTGAATCAATCAGTCCCAGAGTTGAAAATCTGGAGGACAGATTTTTAGAAGTACAAAACAAATCAGAAGGAATTAATAAGGATGTCATAAGTTTCAATAAATTCAAGAAATCAAGTGAGCAAAATTTGAGGGATCTATGGGATACCATAAAGAAGCCCAATATTAGAATCATGGGGATCCCAGAGGGAGAAGAAGCCCAGGATAAGGGCATAGGAAACATTTTCAGCAGAATTATTCAAGAAAACTGTCCCTATCTAACAAGAGAAAGCCCACTCAACTTTCAAGGGGCCCAGAGAACTCCTAACAGACAGGACATGAAGAGGAATTCTTCAAGACATATTTTAATTAAGATGCCTAACATAGAAAGAAAAGAGAAATACTCAAAGATGCTAGACAAAAGCAAACCGTAACTTATAAAGGACAATCCATTAGACTTACCTCAGACTTCTCATTAGAAACCACGAAAGCAAGAAGGACTTGGAAGAATGCTTTTCAGGGCCTAAAGAAGTATGGCTTTCAACCTAGAATACTGTACCCAGCAAAGTTATCCCTCCTGATAGATGGAGAAGTGAAAATGTTTCATGAAGTAAAACAGCTCTATGACTATTTGGAAACAAAGCCAAAATTTCAGAAGATCCTGCAAGAGATATTATCCCACACAGAAGAAACAAGAAATCTACCTCAGAAAGTACCAGAGATCAGACACGACAATCACAGTCAGTGTGCTAATAATAGCAACACAGACAACAACCCCCATTAACCCTTCATCATGGCAGGGCTTAAAGCAAACCTCACAGTTATATCACTGAATATAAATGGACTTAACTCCCCTATAAAAATACAAAGACTTCCAGGGTGGATCAGAAAAATGGACCTTTCCATCTCCTGCCTTCAGGAAACACACTTTACTTCTAAAGACAGTAATCTTCTTAGAGTAAAAGGATGGAAAACAGTTTATCTCACCTTGTGTAATGTGGAAGTAAAAAGCTAGCAGGTGTGGCTACATTAATCTATGACAAAATAGACTTTACACCAAAATCAACTAAAAAGGACAATGATGGTCACTTCTTACTCATCAAAGGAATGATCCAGCAGGAAAATATCACCATCATTAACATATATGCAAAAAAATTTGGGTGCAACACAGTTCATAAAGGAAACCCTATTCAAAAATAAAGCAGAGGGGGGCGGAGCAAGATGGTGACCGAGTAACAACATCGCCAGGACTCTCCGGAAAGGTTTGACCCCCTCAACTGGTATCCAGGCTTTGGACACCAGCCGAACCCGAGTTCGGATTCTCCCTCCCTCCCGAACCCCTGGGCTGAGCAGACGGGGTTCACCAGCAGCTCTCTGCTCCCCTGTGGAGCAGAGGGCCGAGCCCTCCCCCCCCACTAGCTCCCGCCATTATCCCCTGGGGCAGATTCCAAGCTCTCCGCAGAGGTTTCATTGCAGGACTGAGACCCGGGCACCCGGCCTCTCCTCTGCATCGGCTTGGGGTCCACAGCAGGGTTCCCCAGCAGATCTCAGCTCTGCAGGAGAACACAGAGCGGACTGGGCTTAGTGCACCCAGGGCTCACGCCTTTGTCCCCTCGCACGTTCAGATACCTGGCGCCAATTGAGAGGCTTCCCCGCGGGAGCCGGTCCTCAGAAGCGGTCCCCTCCACCTTCAGAGAAGGGAGGGAGTGTCTCTCCACGGAGGTTTGGGGTCTGTCTGCAATACAGGCCCAAGTTTGGGGCCACACAGCCTCTCCTCAGCTTCAAAACCGCTGCGGGTTCCCGGCAGCTCTCCGCTCTGCATGGGAACACAGAGCGGGCGGGGCTTAGTGCACCCAGGGCTCACGCCTTTGTCCCCCCGCACGGGTTCAGATCTCTGGCGCCAATTGAGAGGCTTCCCCGGAGGAGCCGGTCCTCAGAGGCGGTCCTCTCCACCTTCAGAGAAGGGAGGGAGTGTCTCTCCACGGAGGTTTGGTGTCTGTCTGCAATACAGGCCCAAGTTTGGAGCCACCCAACCTCTCCTCAGCTTCAAAACCACTGCGGGTTCCCGGCAGCTCTCCGCTCTGCAGGGGAACACAGAGCGGGCTGGGCTTAGTGCACCCAGGGCTCACGCCTTTGTCCCCTCGCGCGGGTTCAGATCCCTGGCGCCAATTGAGAGGCTTCCCCGTGGGAGCCGGTTCTCAGAGGCGGTCCCCTCCACTTTCAGAGAAGGGAGGGAGTGTCTTTCCACGAAGGTTTGGGGTCTGTCTGCAATACAGGCCCAAGTTTGGGGCCTCTCAGCCTCTCATCAGCTTCGGGACCACTGACCCCCACTTCTCTATCTGGGCATGGGCAGAAGCCAAAGGAAAAACGCAACTTCGCAAAAAAGGGCCGCTAGTCCCATTATGGAACACGAAACTGGAAAGGAGGTGGAAGAAGCTCATACAGAATTGCAGAGAGAGAACATTATGACTCCTGACCACAACAGCAATGCAGATATGATGCAGTTAAGGGCTGACATGGAAATTATGAGAAAAGACATAAATGAGTTGAAGCTTTCCTACTCAAGCATAGATTCCAAACTGA